>KZ507762.1:54777-65606 GCA_002844005.1 Limosa lapponica baueri
AACATCTCTTGTGCCCTGTGGTGCTTCACCACCAACGTGCACTTGTACAAGGAGCAGACAGAGCACCTGGAGAGCAAACTGCTTCCCAGGGTAGGGCAAACCTTTGGGTATTGAAAATGAAGGAAATTGTCACACAAGTCACAATAATGACAGAACTCATCTATTTGAAACAAACAAACAAACATTCAATTTTTTGTAGCCAGTCTGGACAGGAGCTGTGTAAGTTTTCCTTCATCTGCATGCAAATATGCCCCTATTGTGAAATGAAGGAAAGGCCCCTGGAAGAAGATGAACCACCTGTAGCCTCTCTGCCCACCACAGTCTTTGCTTCTCTACGAAACAGCATTTTAAAACAAGCTAAAACAAAACAGTTTATGCCAGAGCAGGATATAAACGTGCACACCTTCTGTAACAGCTCTTAGATCTCCCACTGGACACACACTGGATAAGAGAAGAAAGTACTTTGTTTGAGGACATGCAGAATTGCTGGACAGGAAAAAACCACTTGGCCAAAGCAGTATGTTGTGACTGGACGTCTGCACAGACGAAGGTAGGTTTCTGTGGTTTTCCGGTAGACAGTTGTGACTGACACAACGCTAAGAAATCAGCCCTCCTTCTTCCCCTTCCTGTCTTATGACCTCCAGTGCCACTTGTTAAGGTTTACTGTATGTAAGAACTTAGGAAGATTGCTCTTAGTTGGAAATGCAAAATAACATCCTTAACTCAAGAGAGTCCCGGTTCTTGAAGAATGCTGTGGAAGTTTTCCTAATCTGCCAAAAGTACCAACTCTTCTAACTCTTGCAAGATGGTAATAAAAGTAGTACAGGGCTTTGCTAGCATTTATTTCTAACTGTCTACTACTAGACACCTCCCCGGTGTGTCTAGCTGCATACCTGTTGTGTGTGAGAAGTTTCATGGATATTTATTAACCCAAATTTTACTAAGCCAAACTTCTGCATTTACAGTAACACTTTTAGACTCAAGTTCTGGAAAGCATTGCCAGTCAGGTCAGATCCGTATTCTAATGTGAAGCATCTTTAAAGCACATGGTAAATCTTAATCATTTTAAGTCCCTAAGAGAATTATCCTAAGCAACTTCTAAAATTATGTCCTGAGAATTGGGATTTCAAAGTAAGCATTTCTAATCTTCCATGCATCATTAGAAACCCTCCAGCCCTCAAAACTAACCCCTGCCATGCCCCCCTTGGCTACTATACATTTTGGTTTAATTCCCCACTTTTAGACTGAAGGTCCACCAGGGGCACCAGCTTAGGCTACATAGTGATATTTTAATTTCCATGTCATTCGGATCTGCAGCATTCAGGCAAAATGGTGGTTATAATTCCAGCTTCCTTAGCAATCACTGTAACTATGATAGACAAGGCTGTCAAGATGGGAGCAACAACTGGATATTCCAAACAGAAAAGTGTTAACGTACACAAAAACTGGGATCCTGTTCCCCCACCAGCCAGTCCACTGGTTACGCTCAGCCCCTGGAACTTTAATAATGGGAGTGAAGCTGTGCATAGATTTTCATGGTATTCTGAGCTCCTCAGCAGGACACTATATTGAGCATAAACTGGCTGTTTTAATAAAAATTGCTTGGCAACAGGGGTTTTGTATAATACAAACATTTCTACATAAAAACCCAAGGTAGCTTTCTCCATGTGATTACAGCCGGGTCCACAGTAATGCAGACCAGATGTGCATTCTGCATTCCAGCAGATTTGTTAATCTGGAGTTCTGCGTTGTACGGGGGGAAAAACCATTTACAGAATGATTCACATTAACAAGGTATGGCTGTTTTAAAATGGTCTTTAATACTCAGAAAAAGAAATGAATCGAGTTCTCTTGTTTAGAAAAAGCTCATTTGTCACCTTAAAAACATTCCATATTCACAGTTCTTGCCTGCCCACTGATTCTGCAGTGGGAGTAGCTGCATGCATTGATGCAGTTACTCATGCTCCTTATTTTCATTATGAGGAGAATTGGTCTGAACGGTTATGGCACTGGTTTAATGCACAAAGCCTATCTGTCACATGTGACTCCTGTCACATCTGGTAAACTGGAATTTTCACCCTTAAAGTGAGGGTGGCTACATCACTGGGTAAGGAGCTGAGTGGGAGGAGCTATAATGGTATACAACGTGCGAGTCAGCAGAAGAGAAAACCTTATATAGTTATTTCAACTTTTACTTTCCTATGGTATAATTAAAAAAAGTATCAGATCTGCTGAATCATCGACCTGTTTTCCCCTTTCATGTCATCTGCTTTTATGATAGTATTGCCCAGAAGTGCTTCACTGAGAGTGCATCATCTCTTTCAAAAAGATTTTGCGTGCTACTCTAAACAGCAGTCTCTGAAATCTTGTTTTCCTCCAAGGTCCGGTCCAGCAGCAGAACAACCTTTTATCAGCTACTAATTGTGTTCGGGGGGGGAGAAAAAAAAAGAAAAAAGGTACCCGAAAAGCCTGAACTTGCCAGTTCATTGTTTGGGAGGCTGCCGGGCCTTCATCTCACTGGAGCATTTTCCAAAGTTCAAGCTGTGTCTCATTTCTCGCCCCCCCCGCGGCACGGCAGCCCCCGGCGGGAGGAGGAAAGAAAGGGAGAGGAGGGGCCAGCGAGGACAAGCCATTTTATAGTCTCTCGGCATTCCAGTCCCTGCCTAATTCCCATCTTTGGAAGAAAAAAAGAAGGGGGAGAGGACAGCCTGAACTTTTGACCTGTAGCGCAGACACCCAACCAGAACACAGAAGAGCCATAAAGGTGTCTGTGCAGGGCCCTGATCTCACGACAATCGTCTGCAGCTTGTTTCCTCACCATCCTCCTCAAAAAAATGTTGATTGCTTGTTTTATGATTGCCAGATGGTGGACTCTACTGAGAACCTTCTTCCATCCCCAGTGACTGCCTGACCCCACATAAAACTGGAAGGGGCCGAGCCTTTTCCTACACACACACACACCCCCCACCACCACGGGAGGATGTGGCGACTGTCAAACCTGAACACAGCTGATCCCGGTTGTCCCAATGTGTTTCCAATTCTGCGCAAGGAATTCACGCTCAGATTTAGAATCGGCAGCAGGGTAGCTATTCGTAAAGCATTTACCTTATAGCAAAAGTCTGTAAGATGTTGCCTAAACAGTGTCATACGCTGCTTCTACTTCAAGGGCTGTTGTAAATCAGCACAGCTTCTTTCAATTAATGCTGCTGCCTAGAGCTTTATTGCTAAAAACGCATGGACACCAAAGGTCCTTCCTGCAGGGACAGACAGGATTATGAAACTAAAGGAACTCCTATCACCAGTTTATCTGCATTGAAGTGGGTGGGTACACAACTCCCCCATCACAAACACCGTGAGGGTGATACAAGGAAATACGTTCTGTTTAAGATGCACTTTGAACAGGCCAGACTCCCTATCCCACCTGCTTATCAGAGCTCGGCTGAGGAGGAGCGATGGCAATTCACATGCCACTCACTGTTTGTACGTAACTTGACTTTTCCAGTACGCAATCAGAAGGAGCTTTTCACCAGAGGCAACACTGATAAACTGGAGTACTGGTCAAGGAACTGAAGTCCCTTAAGGCTATTAAACATGAAGACGTAACTTCCAGCTCAGGAAACCCTTAGGCCACACATGACTGGAGTGTATATAGGGGAAGGTACCTCTGTACGAGTCTGTTCTGTCCTTCAGCATTTATATTGTCCACTTTCTGAGGCAGGATACTAATTTAGATGGACGCACAAAATGGTCATTCTTACATAGCACAGTTAGTAAGGTATTTTTTTTCCTCCTAACTCCAGCCCACAACCAGTTCACGCTCAGAGCCGGGTCACTTGGCCTTATTCTTTTATTTCATTCCCTCCTCTGCCATTTTAACTGATAAAACCCCAAAGTTCACAACCTCACTGTCCGAGGATTCCCCTCAGATATAGTATCCTCCCCCACATCAGTGATAAATAAGATTTACAGGGATGCTGACTGCATCATCCTCTAATCTCCCCCCGACATACCAACAAGCCATAAAGTTTAGTGTGAGCCCCTTTCTGTTGTTGTTTACAACACAATCCTGCTTTAGCTTCTGTCTTGAATAGCTATCACGAAGGTCAGTTGGACCTAATTGCTCTGGGTGCCTCCTAATGACCACAAATAGCACCTTTTTAATGAGCAGAGAAGAGGGAGAAAGAAAGAAAATGAAAAAGAAAAGAATTCAGCCTTTCAAAACCAGAGAAAGCCTCAACTCCTGGCTTCTCTCAATTACGCACATCTTTAACTTCTCATGAACTTTCCTAGGAAATGCACAGACAGGAGCTCAGGAGGTATCTTAATTTTTACCACCTAGATTTAATTAGGGGATTGATTCTGCTCTCACGTACTTCAGTTGGATTTTATTGCTCCATCTCCCTTTATTCAGCATGATACAGCACACGACTTTACCACAGCAGCACAGATTCACCACTGCTGTCTGGCAGCCACAGAGTCACAGTGAGCGCCCAGGGCTGGGTTAGGTACAATTTCCTTATTTACGTGCAGATTTGTTCAGATTCAATCATCACTTAGGTTTTATTTTTCTTGTATGTGGATTCATCCTAGCCTGATACAATTTTCTCCACAAGATACAGTCCCAGAAGACTTTGCAATACTCATTACTACAGAGTTGAAACGTAAATTCTTAGCACACCTTTTTTCTGCCATTTTTTGTTTAGGATTTTGTATTTTGTTTTTCTTTTCATCTAACATCTGGTCAGCAGAAGGGCTGATACATCCCCCTCATTTACTGTGTGCATGTAACTTACATCCCAGCACTAAACAAAGACCACATGAATCCTTCCAATACTGCCAAACAGTCTGATACTTTTAAAATACTTATAAAAATGCAGGAAGTTATTTACTGAATTTAACATGCACTTTGCCTATAAATAAGTTAACACCAGGGGGAAAAAAGTTGTGGGTTTTTTTTCTCCAATCAATTAACACTGTGCTGGGAAATATTTTGAGAAAGGGGTAAGTGGAATGTGGATACCTTTTATAGTGGCGCCTGAACTAGGAATTTACACAAACACCCCTAATCTTTCTTTAACAAAGTGACAGATCATCCAGGAACCAGTCCAGCCCAGAATGAACACTGGCCAAACTGGGTACAGCTGAACTACAGGAAAGGAACATGAATTCAAGGCTTCCTCTACAGCAAGATATGTAAAGTTTCAGTTTATTTATAGTCAATTCTTGCTATAATTAAGAAGTTCAGGTAAAATAGTTAAGTGTCTCCTTCAGCATCCTCTCTATAAAGTAATACACCATAAGCATCTTTCATTAAAATAACTACTACTTTGCAAATCGTGTTTCTGCAGAAAGCTCTCATAACCTGCAACGCCACACAGATACTGCTCCCACACCAGCGTGGAGTACAGTTTGGGGTGGGACTGGGGGGGGAAGCAGAGCTAAACTCAAATTCTTTTACCAAGAGGCACAAAGAAACACTGTATATGGGAAAGAGTATTTTGATGTGTCAATCTAGCACTCTTTAATCCCCCCCCTGCTTTGAATGCAGCTCAGGGCATTTTGATAGTCATCCAAATTTTGATCTTTCTTCTCCTACACTGAGGTTGGTCTCTGGGTTTTATACTTCTTCAAAGAGGCACCATGCTACCAAACAGGATCCTGCTTATTTTTTTGTGTGTGTACAAAGAGCAACATTAAGTCCTTCCAAGATCTCACCAGGCCAAAGGCATCATATGGAATTTCTTTAAGGTACATATTTCTTCTACTACTGACTAAAAGCTCCACCCTAGCAGACTGTAACCCCTTGTTCCCGCTCTTTGCTGAAGTGTTGGGGAAAGGAAAATTCTAAACATTGTATTTTCTATCTCACCTGGAAAGACAGCACAACATTGCTGAAGTCCATATGCATCCATTCAACTGCGCAGAATTAAAACAAAAATAAGCAATCTGCCACCAAGAGCAGCACTGGAAGGGACTGGAAGGGGCTCTAAGGTCTCCCCAGAGCCTTCTCTTCTCCAGGCTGAACCCCCCCAACTCTCTCAGCCTGTCCTCCCAGCAGAAAAAAGCCTACAGCCCAGCAGAAGAGATCTCAAACACAAAGCTTCCTTTATCTCCTTGTTAATTGGAATCTCCAAAGTGAAATGGCATAACATCTATTTTTATCCCTGGGAAATGACAGAGAGGAAGAAGGGAAGAAACAAAGACGAAAGAGAGATTAGATAAATGGCATCTAGTTGTACACTACAAAAAACACCTCTTAAAAATACCTGTTGTTTTTCTTCTCCAGTCTTGTGAATTTCAATAAAGCATGTATTTATCGAAACCAATGTAAACAGTAAGGGTCACCTCAGGTTCTCTTATCTTAATGAATCTCTAAAGTGTTTGTGTATTTCATTTTCTACCAAAATTCTTGAATCCATACAAAGTTAGCACACAGAAATTAAGATATAATTTTAAATTATAGAGATAGTTACCAAAAATGCCAGTACAGACACATGAAGGTGAGTTGAAAGTAACATTTAGTAGGCCTGTGTGTTCACAACGCAGGGCGTACATCTTCTGCAAATCAGACCCCAAGAAGTATCCCAAAGCAGAAAACACCAAAACTGAAAGAAGTGGTGGGGAGAATAGCTGTACTTATCTAGAGAAGTACTGATCAAAGCGATCCAAAACGTTCTAGCAGTGCCTAGTGAGGGAATCAAGTCGCAGGGCAGCTACCAAGTCTACCCTCAGTTACCCTACGGCTGCAGTAGTTCAATGGAAGCTGGCAGAACAGCCTCCTCATTGACTACACCGTTTCCTCTGGGCACTCCTACTGCAGCTTTGCTGCTTAAAACACCAGACTGGTAGTCATGACACCCAGTTTTTATTCTCAGGTCTGGAGATACAATAGGGAGGTCAGAACACCACACTGGAGGTGAAGACTCACTGGTCCTAGGCTGCCTGCCAGGAGGAAGAGCTTATCAAGACATCAGAACACAGCAGAGCGTGGACTCTAGGGTTCTAATTGCAGGCCCACCAGATAACTCCTTGTGTGGCCACAGACAAGCCATCAGCTCGTTCTCTATCTCAGTTTGCTCCTCGAAGGAGCAGATAAAATAAAACTCTTTGTCACAGGGTCACACAATGGCTGTTTAACATATGTAAATGATTCTAATAGTCTCGGGCAAACTAAGCAGGAAAGGCAAAGCACTGCTGGTGGTATTGCTGTAACGGCAGTCCTGTGTCCTGCATCCCCCAGTGTGATGTCACTGGGGCAGCCAATCTGAATGCTGAGCACACAGAAGTTTCTTTAAATGCAAAAGCAAAGCACTGTGAAGGGATTGTATTCCTAATCACGTCTCCTGTCACAGCCCTGCTTTCCATTTGCCCTTAAATCCCAGCGCGGCAGCACCGTGTGCGTGTGCGAAAGCGCACGCCTGCCTGGCCTCTCCTTTTGAAAAGGGAATCTAACAAATCCTTCCAGACAGCATTAGAGAGGAGACACTACCAGATCAAAACAGCCACCTGAAGTGACCCCTCTTCTGCTTCAGAGACACTTACAGAAGCTTCGTGCAGGAGCGGGAACGACAGGAATGCAGCACGACAGAAGGAGAGAGCTCTCTTGCCAACAGGTTCCTTTTAGCTGATTGCAGGCAGGTCCTTCTCCAACACTGGGAGGTAATGGGCCTGCCCTTTGAAAGCAACACTAATTACCCACTGGTCACCCTTCTCCCAAGAAGTGGCACCACCAATGTAAGAAGGGACACGTTTCACAGAGCGGTAAAGTACAGCCTCTTCTGTATATCAGACCTGAGAACTTACACCACAACAAAATAGAACCCATCAGAAGTATCCCTCATTCACAATCATTGGGAAGCCCCCAGACAAAAAAAAAAATAAATACCGACAGCATGTTCATTCCTGCTTGGCCCAGCTCCTCTCCCAAACTACAGAGTTTAAGAAATGCTGTCTGAGGGACTGAGATACACACTTCAGTTCTGTGCCTGATTAGGCACGTGCTCCTGACTCAGGGAGTAAAAGCACTATCTATCTGGAAAAACTGTATGTCAGGATCAAAATCAACTCCGGGAAAAAAGAAATAAAATAACACCTTTTGAAATCATCTGTGCAAGTAAAAGCCTGAACAGGCTGGAGTAAGATTTACCAAGAGTTTCGGTTTATTAATTTTGTTTTCCGAGTATCTCCACAGTCTTAATGGAAAGTGGCAAAGGACATTCTGAAGATCTTAAACGCTCTTTATCCTGCAGCAACCCGAAATAGCATCTTGTGATGTACTTGTGAAACTCTAAAGAAGCCGCACAAAGGCCTAGAAGCCACAGGCAGTGGAAAATGGAGCACGGCAACGCAACTTATGATCACACAGACCACAGGAACGTACATAAGAGGAGAAAAGAGAGACATTCATTCTCTAAATGAGCAGTGAATGGGAGCCTGGGAACTGCGTATTTGGGAGAACTTTAAAAGGGACTTTTAAAGAAGGGGCACGGGCTTTCCCAGCACTGACCCGCCACCAGTAAATCACTGAGTTTCTTGGCTTTTTACTACTACTAGTATTGCCCTGTTTGAGCACCTCAACAGTTCTCATCAGTATCTGACTTTAATTGCAAGCTGCTCCCAGAAGATACTAGGGCACAGATGAAAGAGTGCTGAACACTTTTAAAGGCTTTAGCCAGGGACCTGTGCTGTGGGTAATTTAATTAACAGTTCAGCATCCAACACGTGACCGCAGCCAACTCTGATACTGCAGGTCTTCAGCCCCTTGGAGAGTGACCTATGAATATTCCAGAGGAGGGAATACGTCTCCTCTTGCTTACTGACTGTTCCTAGACAAGGTCACTAAGCGTAACACCACTCTGCTTCCTCTCCTCAGTCAACTTCTTACATTAGAAGTTTTTCCTTTATTACATGGAGGAAGTGTTCTCTCCCCAGCGATGTTCCTCAGGACTGAAAGCAACACTGTGCCACCGCCCATCCCACTGCAGCCAGCCAGGTTCTACGATGTTAAATTAATACTTGATGTTATTCAGAGGGGCCCTGAAACATGGTTTAGAACAGCACAGCACTTCCAGAGATGGTCCAAAAGTTATGGCTGAATCAAGACCGCCTACAGGAATGGACCGTGAAGTATTTCTCAATGCTTTCAAGTAGATTTCACTAGAACCTGCTGACCTCTCCTCTTAAAGAGGAAAGAGCAAAATACACCCCAAGAGGGGGAGGAGAGATTCTTTCTTGCTAAATCCTTTTTCTGTGAAAGCAGAACTGTTTCTTTGAATCTGCATTCAGGTAGTTCTGCTTTTGCTCTGTTCAAATGAGAAACCAATAGAAAAAAAGAGACAGACAAACAACATGAACGGCCTCTGTAGCTCCACGGAAGAGCCACCTACCAAGCTCCTTCAAATATCCTTAGATGAGCATCATGGATTCTGGGTCATTTAAAGCAAGATGTGGAGAGTAGGTTGCTGAATAATTTGCTTTATCTCAGGAGCAGCAGAATGCTGTATGTCTGAGAAACACAGAAGACAGTTACCTTGTCTTCTCCAACTGTCTGCTTTTTTTGGGTTTTTTTTTTCTTTCTTCCTTTCTTTTCTTTCAACGCTCCTGGACAGAACCACCACGACTCAACTACAGAAAACATGAAGCTAACGCTCCTTGTTTCTCCATGGTCACAGGGCTACAAATTTTCCAGAGGTTCAGTGGAGTTTACAATTTCCAGTCTTGTATGGCAAGCAGGAGATGAAACACAACAGATTTTTCTTCAAATGAACTAATAATGTGAAATTACTTTCATCGTATCAAATTTTGGCATCAAATGCAAAGAGATATCTAAAACTTGGACTGCATCGGCATGCACAAAGAGGAGCTGGAAGCTTCATTTCACTATCATCTTATTCAAACAGATGATGCCTTACCCCATCACAGCCGTTTCAAAGACCAAAGCAATCCTATAAAAGAGGCTGAAAACCTTGACAGACCTTGCCCTGCGCTCAGCTATCCATAAGCATGTCCATTCACATCAGCAGAAACAAAAGGTGTCAGAAAGGACAAATTTGGGCTACTGCTGCTTACCAGCTACATGTTGCATCTAGAAACAATGCTAAAGTTTTGAGAAAGTTACTTGTATCTTTCAATATTGACAATTTTAGAATGTATACATTTGTTACTCCCTGAAAAGCAGGCCAATACCAGGCATGCCCAGATGTAGGCACAAACTCACTTGGGTCTTTTGAAAATCACTGGCAATGAGCAAATTATGCTCTAGTTATGTCAGTGTACATCCGAAATCAGTGGAATTCCACGGGCTTTTCACTGAGAGCAGTGTCTGCCCTATTTACTGTATCAACCACACACAAAGCACAACTGACATCTTACTGGCAACAAGCTGAATGAGAACATGCCTATCATAGCTAGCATTTAACACTATAGGTACATGTGAATATGTATTTCAGAGTTACTATTGTTTCCTTTTCCCTCTCAAGAGAAGAGATTCCCCATCCCCCAGCGCTCTCCACCTCATTTCCATCTGGCTGACACTGCATTAATGCTAAACCTCCAGCTGGATCCCACAGTATTGTCTTGAACATTTTGTTCCAGCAGAGCTGAACTCTCGGAGACTCTCGGCTCGGAGCACAAATCACAAGGCTTTATGTACATACAAGAGCAGCCTCTCAATAACAGACTGTGCCCCTGGTACCGTGGCGGACAGGCTGGAAATAGGGCTAGTTCATGGAAGGAGGCCAGTTGTTGTGCTACGGGGTTTTTTGTTTTGGTTTTTAGACACTGCCTCTTTTCACATAAAGCAGACAAACAGGGGAGACTCTCTCTCTCTC
>KZ507763.1:26930-47056 GCA_002844005.1 Limosa lapponica baueri
TGGCAAATACAACTAGTGGATAAATACTGAGTCTTTATGGGCTCTTGTAACATTGTAAATATTCAGGTAATCATTTGTTAATAGTAGGCTAATTAATATTTCAGTAAATACCATTTTTGAAACAACTTCAAGCAAATATATAGATTTCTCTTCCCTAACTTAGCAACTACTCTCAAGCTCCTGCTGAGATCAGTGCGAATTGACCGTGCTTGGCACTTTATAGCAAGCTCTCCAAAAGCACTGACTGTTAGCAAGTCTGGCAAAGAATTCTCCTTGCTTGAAATTCTCTTCTCTGAGGAAGACCAGTGTAAGCTTTTGCCAAAGTCCTTTCTTCAAGAGTGCAAGCAGTGCAGGGACTTAGTGCTGGTCTGACCTGGGACTGACTTCTCACAAGCAGATATATTAAAAATATTTCACTGTTCTTGTGAGTAGTTAGTAATTCATTAACAACCCCTCTGGAGGCTTTTTAAATTATTATTATTATTGCAGACTTCCTTATTGTGTAAGTAAAAATTAAATTAGTTATTCAGAGAATTGCAATTTTATTTTCCAATTCAGCATTTTTCTATATGCATCCTGGTGGGACTGTCCTCCTTACTACAGCATTCATCTTGTATTTGTATCTTTCTCATATAAATCTTAACTTTTCTTGGTTAAGCATTTAAGTGAGGAGCAGGTATTTGGTTTTAATATAGGATAAATAAACACGTAGCAACTTTGCTTTTGACAGCAAGTAGCCATAAGACTCAATTATGATAAACTAAAGTTGGAAATCTACCTAATCATGTCAGTAGAAAAATCCCATAAATTTCAATAGAGGTAGGGCTTCATTCAGGGAGCTGTACCTTTATAAAATCATAGAATTGCTTGTGATACAAGTTATTTTTGCTGGACTCACTTCCATATGATTTAACTTTATCACAATATGACTTAAAATGAAATAAAGTGTGGAGCTGCATTTCTCAGTCTCTCATAGCAAAATCTGGCATTTTGAAAGTAATAAAGCGTGCTCTTAAAAAGCTGTATTCTTAATTCTATGCACATAAAACCAGGTAGGTCTTAAAACTAGTTTTATTGCTAAAATTACCAAAAGTAGATTATTATGAAAACTTAACACTTGTCCATGCACAGAATTCTGGACTGAACACTTTTGCAAAGTGTGTTTAAAACTTTGAAATTCCTTTAAAATGTTTCTTTAATAACTTTCTGTTTACTTGCTTATTTATTGATCATTGGTGGCTGCTTAATACACACTTTTATTACAAAAAGAACATTAGCACATGTCTTTTTAATCTTGCATAGAGTTTAGGATAAAAGATAGGAAAGAAAGATCCTTCACAAACAAATTAATAAAATCATATTTCTATTTCATCTTTTGTTCCTGTAGATGAAAAAATGGTTCATGCATATTATCAAAAGTAATTGAAATCATGAGACAAAATGAAAAAGGGAAAAAAATCTACAACTCTAATAAGGAGGGAGATTTCTCTCTGACCTGTGCAAAATCCCGACATTCTCAGTGAGACTACTGTCAGACTATACAGTGAATAATCTTTTTGTGACAGGAAGGAAAATAAAATCTTATCTGCAATATTATCTATAAGGCTGATCATGACCTTTGTTTAAAAAGTTGAACTCAAGCTGGAAAAGCGTCAGAAAGGGCATTAGACTGAGAAGGTGCATGGAGAGCTTTAAAGAGGCTAATAAAAGAACTTTGCTTACTCAGTCTAGCAAAATGAAGGGGAATTTGATGGCTCTCTCTAAATATAAGATGGGAGATAATCACCACTGAGGGAAGAGCATTCTTTAAGCTAATGAACAATGGAGCCATAAGAGCAAATGCAAGCAAACAGAATATGAATAAATTCAAGCTAAAAATTAGAAAATGGCTTTTCAATAATTGAAGCACTGAAGAAACCCCTTCTAGTGATGTCCTTATTCATGCTTTCTATTCTACTCATCACATGTAACCAGGAATTAGCCTGTTACTTGGGCAAGGCCCTGCACAAATAATATAAACTAAATCGAAGGGCTCACCTTCAAGACAACCTTAAATAGACCAACTCCTATACTTTTGGACAATGCTAGAGTTTCACTAGATCCAACTTTTCGTTCCTACCCCATCCCAGAGCTCCTACTCATTCTTGTCTTCTTTCCTGGGTAGCAGATATTTCCACTCCACTAACAGCAGCTCTACTGCCAGCTGCCATGTGCAATAGGTATAATAATCTCATCTGACTCCATCCAGAAGCATTCAAATGTCTTTATAACACGTATCCCAGCAGTATGAATTCAGCAACACTTCAGAGAGACAGCAAACCTGCCTCTTTATAAAGCCAAGTAAGAGCAAGCAGTTTATTTGCGCAGGCTACACGCTATATCACAGCACCTTGCCAGCTGAGAACCAGGGCTTGACTGCTCTGTCTTCATTCCAAAACATTTATCATCATAGCTCTGCTGGAGGAACATTTCTGTTTAACTACAACTTTGAACTGAAAAATCCTGTCTGAAAGAAGCTGACAACAAGGGGAGTTCTTTGTGGATTTTCAGGGTTTTGGACAGTGTAACAGTAAGTCTTTCACAGATAAAGAAATATCACCAAGAAAATCTACTCTTATTTATGGAAAACTGCCTCTCATTTATCTGACGTGTTTCTATACATTTCTTGCTGTATAAATCTGGATTATAACTATCTTCTTCCTTTCTGCCTCTGTTGATGGCCATAACTACTGCTGGCCTGTAATGAAAATCAGCAGATATAGAATTCTGTAAACACATCAAAAGGAAAACAGGCAAAAAGTTGAGTGTGTATAATTAGGAGTCATCAGACAATGTTGAGAGAAGATATAGCGACTATGTTGACTAGCAAAAACCCAGTAACGCTGAAATCTGTTAGTCCATCAGAAAGTCTCACAAAAGATGCTATGGAAATTCCATCAGTGCAAATTTGAAACCAAACTTCACTTAATGTAGAGAACATCACTATTTTGGAAGGAAATTGGCAAACAGTACAGTACATCTTTCCTCCTAAACAGACTAAGACTACTTGTTCCCTTTACCAGAAACACAGAATTATAACCAAAAGCACCATTCTATACGAGGCTGAACTCAGAATCTTTTGAAGAGAGACACCTATGTAGGAGAAAGTATAGGAGCCACCGTTCTCCTACACAGAATGTAGCAGTGTTTCCTAAGATATGGGGGACCTTATTTAGGTAAATGAATTGAACATATTCCCAATACTTCAAATGAGTGTCCTAACTACCAACTGCTCTTCCTCTCCCAATCCTTAAACCACCAAAGAAAATGAAGTTTTGCCATTTATTTCAGTGAAATGCTGATTGACTTGTAACTCAATGCGTTTCCTTTTTAACATCAAATTTTGCACTTCTCAGCTACACAGACATTTTCTTTACAGTGTTGTATCAGGACAGTTTAGATTATTAAACACTATCTTCTTCCCTAATCTCCTGCTACTAAAAAAAGATTTGCATCTTAAATGTTAATTATGCATTTGCAGGCAGTCTTAATGACTCAGGGGACTGAAATCTGACTCAAGCTTTTCATCAGCAGGTCATCAGTTCAAACCTGACTCAGATCAGCAGTGGCTGGAAGGTTCCACAATCCAACAGCTGTTTAGATGACCTATATGAAAGAATATAATATTATATTATATTTAGTTTCAGAAGAAAATGAACCCACATCTTAAAAGTCTTGCTCAGAACTGACATTATTCGGAATCCATGGTACCAGACCCTGAGAGGACACTAGGTCTGGAAACTGAACTGTCCTGTCTGACTCTGCAAACTCCTCCACACTAAGAAAGGAAAACCTTGAAGATGGAATAGAAGGGGAAATTTTTTTACTTTCATGGCTTCTCCTGTTCCTGTGTTTCAACAGAGCAAAAGGTGGTCTTGTAGGACCCTCAGTCAATTGTGTGTGATTATGTTCAGTTTCAGAATTGAAGGTCAGCATAGTAACAGGCCACAGATAATTATTCTATGCTTGATAACTGCCTTTTTTTCCTGTGCAGAATAGAAAATAAGAGATCATCCTTACAAGACTTCTTCAGAAAAAAAGCAACAACCAATAGAATCTTCAAACTTAAACTGAAATTCTGGATCAGGTGTTATCAACACTTCAATTTTTCCTATTAATAGGCTTTCTGAAGATTAGATTATTAACCTGTACACTCATATTAACTGCCCCAGTATAACTTAGGCATCAAAATGCAAAAGTACTAGAAGCCTTTTCTTGATCTTATGGCAAAATTTCAACACTTCTGTGGATATAAAAAAATATGACAACCCAGACATGTTTTTTCTTAGTCCTAATAAACCTAAGGTGCATTCTTTTGTATTTGAAATTGTGCCCTTGAGTAGTGGGAAGAGGCAAAATATAAGTCCTAAGGTTTTCCTTCACTCTCTGGCAGTAGGGAAGCTTTCAATTGGTCTACAAATGGATGAGCTCATACCTCCACGAACTGCAGAGGCAGCCAAGGAGAGAAGATAGCTGGTTAAGTAGAAAAGTATTTCATTCTCCTTTATCAATTCTCAGCTTGACTGGGAGTTCTCTAACTTATGCTGAGACCAGAGCAACCATAGCTTCAGAACAAAGCTAATTATCTCCTCAAGAGAAGTTCTCATCGCTGGTTTGTGTAGATCTTGTTACAAGAACTTAGTTCAGAAACTCTGAGGATCTGCATTTATGACTCTCCCTCTGCAAATTACTCTTATAAGAATAGCCTAATGTACAATATTCAGTCCTGCTTTTGTAAGACAGAAGTCATAAATCTTGGACCTCAACTACCTTCTTTGAGGGGGTAATTACCTTGTAGAAAGCGGGAGCTTTCACAGTAAACTGAAGTTCTCCACCCTTCGCCGTCAGACATAAATGACTAAAGACACTGCCAGTTAATCATAAGACTTTTTGATCTGTTTAACCTTCTTCCATTCTGGGAGGCTGTCAATGTTAGATTACGTATATTTAAACACACACAGACCTTGTCCACCTCCACTTCCAAGCCAGACAGACAGCTAGGGAAAAGTGAATGATAAACAGTCCTTAATCTACAGAAAATAAGAGAAAGCATGCCATATTAAATAAAAATTCCCATTTCTCTAGTTTTCACTTCTTTGACATCTCTGGTTACAAAACCCTCTGACCAGGGAAAATTAGAAAATTATGTAGCTCTAGTAGACATATAGCCAACTGGAACTGGCAGAATGGGAAGCAAAAGCTAAGCCTGGATGATCCAATACAGTAGGCCAACGAGT
The DNA here is from genome assembly GCA_002844005.1 of Limosa lapponica baueri. Taxonomy (NCBI): domain Eukaryota; kingdom Metazoa; phylum Chordata; class Aves; order Charadriiformes; family Scolopacidae; genus Limosa; species Limosa lapponica. The sequence goes on from KZ507763.1 coordinate 32,207, forward strand.
AACTGAAGGCAGGATGCCAACGCAGCGCCCACCTTCCCCTGAACAACAGGAAATCCTACTCAAGAAGCTATTCAGTTACACACACATTTCACAGAACATGGGTTTTATACGCAGATGCAGCACAACTGTTTTCAGAGCAGGCCCAGATGATCAAACTCTGCCTGCATAAAATGTTAAGGTGCTGATCCTTTGGGACATCGCAGAAACAGAAATAGAGGGTTTGCATTTTCTGTTAGAGGTTGAGAAGATTTTCATTAGTTAAATTCACAGTTCTACTGCAGACATTGAGATTGCATGCAAAATATCATGGTAACATCCAAATTATAAAAGTGTTTGCCAAACTTGTAATTAACTTCAGGGTTGGACGTTTTGTTGTTGTTTTTTAATCTAGCAAACATCAGCTGGCAAAGAAATTGCATGCCTTAGAGCTTCTTCAACAGAGCAAAGTTTTCAAGGCTTGATATTTTTAAACTCTGCAAAGCTCTCAGCTATTAATGACAAAAATAACAGGAAACAAAGAGTGTCTTTCTATTACTTTCAGGAGTTAAAAATGAAACTATTTGGGTTGGCTAGTCAGAGGATTTACAGCCTAGCAATTAACAAATACTTTCCTAAATAGAATCTAGCTGCTTCATGAGAACTAAATTTAATACAGAAACACCCCGTGTGAAAGCCTGCTTTAACACTTGTTCTTAGAATCCCTATGTGGGCTTGGCATAGAGATAGAGAAACAGCGCTAAAGAGGAAATTAGTTTGACATGCTATTTTAAACAGAATACGGCCTGATTCTTCAATGGGCTTTTTACATCAGTGGTATCAACACTCTTTGGCACTTGGCACAGGACTGGACCCAGCCCTCTTTCTGAACTTCTGTATAATTTGGTTTCATAGACTGCTCTTAGTTTTATTCATTTTTTCAACCTGCTTTGTGACCCTAAGTAATCTTGCATCTCAAATCAATACACTTGCTTCTAACTTAAATCTCTTTTGATACATTCTTCAAAACTCTTTGTTCTTCACAAATCTGTAATACCTTTATATGAAACAAACCCCAGTAATTTTTGACAAATTGTCAGAAATAAAGTATGTTCCCAGTGTTTGATCCTTCCCAGCTTTGATATCCCCTGTAGCTGCTTTTATGCTGACATTGTACCTATGCAAAAGAATTAACAACAAAAATACTTAATATTATCTCATTGCTAGCAAAATTTAGCATTGTAAAAAAAATAAATGAACATTAACAGATATTGAACAACAGAAGCTATAATAATAATAATAATACTGTAGTGATAGCTTTACAGTCCCTTTTTCCTAATAAAATTTACTAAAAAAAAAATTAAAAAAATTTCACTTAGCTGCACCTGAATCAGGTGCGCTAAGGTTGGTCGACGTATCAGACTTAACTATTTTTTTTCTATCTTTTATCTGTTTTCATTTCCTATACTGCAACTGTTTAATGTAGAAGCTGTGTATTACTATATCTACAACACATTTTGCTGTCCCTCAGAAGTATCGTCTTGATTTACATATTTTTGAATATTTATTCAAATTTTAGCAGCATGTGTAAATTACTGATGGGAAGAAGAAAAAAAGATGGAACCAGTGCACAGTGAGAGATCAGAGGCAACAGACACAAACTGAAACACAGGAAATTCCACTTCAGAAAAAACTTTGAGTTGTTTTTTTGTGGTTGGTTGTGGGGTTTGGTTTTTGGGTTTTTTTACTGTGAAGATTGACAAGAACTGAAACAAACTGTCCAGATTGGTTGTGCAGTCTCCATTATTGGAGGTATTCAAAACTCAACTGGACACATCTGTAAGCAAACTGCTCTACCACACCCTGCTTTGAGCAGGGGGGGTTGGATCTCCAGAGGCCCCTTCCAACCTCAACTACTCTATGATTCCACCGTTTTGTGATTCTATAATTCTAGGAATAACTTAATAATTACAGCAATTGCTGTATAACAAGAACTTGACACAGATTTAACTAATATAAAACAGCCTTAGAGAATACAAAAAGTGTATTAGGAGAACTCACTTGGCATTATGACGTGTGTTAGCTGAAATTAACATTTCTTTAAAGTGCCACTTTGATAAATTGCTCTTCCTCACAAAATATTGTTCTATTCTAAAAAAGAAGTGCAAGAGAAACATATATTCTATATTCAGATACCAGATTAGTTTATCAGTCACAGAAATCAGTATTTATAGTTTCATATTATGAGAATATAGCTCAGAACTTGATCAATAATGCAGTAAGAATTTGCTCCTTGCTGGTTTAAGTGAAACAGTTTTCAATAACTATTGATATCACTTACAGTTTTATTTTTCCTTGAAAAAAAAAAAAAGAGGTGAAAGAAAACTAAAACAAGAATTCAATCTGTTTTCACTTGTAAGGAAAAGCAACCTCCTTCCTGCTTTATTTGGAAATAATGACTTCGGAGAAAACTTTCTTAAACTGTACACCCCACACCTGGAGCATCATAGTAGACCTAAGCTACAGACCTGGCATTTTGGAAATACATAGCCCTTGCAAGGTTTTACTCTAGGCCCATCTCATTCAGTTCCCCCAGGCTCTTGCACTTCCCAGACAAAATCCCCATGCAGTGACAGAGCCCCCTTACTCTTCACCCCCAGTAGTCAGTCAGCAGCCACCCATCTGCTCCTGTACATACGATATTGCCAGAATTAAACGATGAATCCAAAGGCAGGTTAGAAAAAAACAGAGAGTGGCAGGAAGATGCAAAAAATTCAAAGCCAGTATTCATGGAAAAAAAAAGTAGAATAAAGAAAGGAAGGGAATATCTATTCTAGGAGAGCCTTTTGAAATGGAAGAGACAAATAAGAGATAGGAAAGAGAGGAATAACATGAGATACTGCTAAATGGATGGTCACCAAAAGCTGAGAAAGAAGAATAACACACACAGGTCTGTTGGAATAGCTTGTTCCACTCCATTCTGCTTTTTTCCCCTCAAATACCAGAATATAAATATAGAAAGCACATAAGACTTAGAGCCAAGAAGTCAAGATTATCTCTACCAAACCCACGGAAAGAGGTAGGAAAAAAAATAAATTGTTTTTATATATATGTGTGTTTGTTTGTGTGCATATATCAAATGTGCACAGTATGAAATGCTGCATCTGCTGGCAAGTTTCAATCACAGAAAGTATACTCAATTCCCAACCTCGCCTGTTGAACTAATGGCTTCCAAGGGTGGAAGGGCTGAGATCAAAGCAGAGCAGAATGGGAACGTACAACAACACTAAACAGCTTGTAAATTTTCTCTCTTCCTTTCTCTCTCTCTTTGTCTCCCATGCACTTCCAGTGCCGCTCTTCAGTGACCATCATATTTTTTGCAAGTGGACAATTGTGCTATAGAATCTCCCTCAAAGATTAATTTTTCCAAAAAGACATTTGGACACAATGACATTACTGCTTTTTGTACAAAGCCTTTAAGATTAATTGTAAATTTATTCTAACCCAAATTTGTTTTGGCAGATTGATCCTACAGCCCAGTATCCCCAGGCTCATCACAGCATTACACAACTTAACTCAATAAAGTGAAACATGTCAGGTAGGAAAAAGAACTCGCCCAAATCAAACTGATCCTGGAACTTTAGGTATGCTGAAGAATGTTTCTGGCGCAGGGTTTATCTGTAGGTAGAAGATGCCGTATAGAGTATTATTTTAACATTAGACAGGTACTCTACTGACAGAATAGCAAAAATGTAATATATTTTGGAGTTAAGAAATAATCAGGAAGTAAACACTTTGTTTTTTCTGCTCCCTGTTCCCTCTGTTAATTTAATAAGTTTAAACACACACCCAAAAAACCTGCTGCAGTGCATTCTCTAAATTACTTAACCTTATAGCAATGGACCGAACACACACTTAAAGCCTACAGAAGAAAAAAAGTCCCAAGACTGACTGTTCCCACATTTTCCCACATGATGGAAACATATCATCATATTATAAAATACTGATTACTCCATTTTAGTGAAGTGATTGGAATTTGATTCTGAAAAACACACATACTATCTGCCACCCCTAGGACAAGAATCCTGCCAAAGTCTATGAACTTTAAAAACTTTCATGATGGACCGAAACTTATTTACTTATTTTTCATGATCTTAAGCCATTATTGTTCATAAAGACTATAGTCACCACTTTACAATAGGAAGAACTTGTCACTGAATTACCAGGTAGTACCTGTCAGTATTTGGCTCTTTCATTCTTACATTTAGATAGAAGTCAATCTGGCATGCTAGGACCAAAGCTGCCCCCTACAACAGCGAGAATCTGGAGTAGCAACACTGCCTTCACTGGTATCATCCTGGATTGGTACTGGTGGTAAGAACAGAATTTGAACCTGATTTGGTGTCCCATCCAGAGTACTCAAGGGTAATGAGTACTTTAATTATAGCTAGTCTCAGCACCTTCTGACTCAGATAAGTCTGGATGTAATAAATCAAATCAGGGCCAGAGCAGTTATTAATAAGAGACTTGTCAGTATAATCAACTTAACTGCGTCACATCAAAAAAATCATTAGCAGCTTCTATGTGTACACAAAGCATTTCAATAAATTTCACATCCAGAGGCAGTGAAAACTAAGACACGTGGGAACACCTGCTATGGACTTTACTCAAGCCTTCAGTATTTTTAAAAGTTTGCTCAAATAATTTACATCCTGCCTTTCAAAAGATCTGAGATACCTATTTTACCTCTTTAGTATACCTATTATTAATCCAACCAACCCAAATGTGCCAGCATACAGGTACGATAAGTGAATTGAAATAACAATGCTCAAATTTAACACAGTAGATGTTGAAGAATGTATCAGAGAGTTAACTAACCTAACCTTTTTTTTTTGCCAGTACCAGCATATATTCATGAAGGACAGGAGGTGGGAGAGGGGGTGGTGTTATATAACAAGGCCACAGTTTTTCAGCCTCACTAAAGAGGATATAATGGCTTTAGAAATCCAAATCTAGTTTGAACTATTCCTGAAGTTGAAAACAATTTCTGGATGCTTAGATAACCCAAAGTCCAGCACCTAATGATTTTTTTATTATTATTTGATGGAAAACCTACACCAACACACAATCTAAATTCCCTTTCCATTCAAGTCCACTAAAAATCAAAAAACTTGGGGGTACTGGTCAATGAAAAGCTGGACATGAGCCAACAATGTGCGTTCATAGCCAGAGAGCCATCCTGGGCTGCCTCAAAAGAAGCATGGCCAGCAGGTTGAGGGAGATGATACTGCCCCTCTACTCCAGTCTGGTGAGACTCCATCTGGAGCACTGCATCCAGCAGTTGGAGGAGGTCCAGAGGCGGGCCACAAAAGTGATCAGAGGGGTGGAGCACCTCTCCTATGAGAAGAGGCTGAGAGAGCTGGGATTATTCAGCCTGGAGAAGAGACGCTTTGGAGAGACGTTATTGTAGCCTTCCAGTACTTAAAAGGGGTTTATAAGACAGGGGCAAACTTTTTAGCAGGGTCTGTTGTGATAAGATAAGGGGTAATGGCTCTAAACTAAAAGAGGGTAGATTCAGACTAGATATAAGGAAGAGGAGGTTGGTTTTTGTTTTTTTACAGTGAGGGTGGTGAAACACTGGCCCAGGTTGCCCAGAGAGGTAGTAGATGTACTGTCCCTGGAAACATTCAAGGTCAAGTTGCTCAGGGCCCCGTCCAACATGGTCTAGTTAAGTTCCTGCTCATTTCAACGGAGCTGGACCAGATGACCCCTAAAGGTCCCTTCCAACCCAAACTATTCTATGATTCTATGAAATTTTAGAAATACATTAGTCGTTCACTTACAAAACTGGGATGAGTTTCTGGCTGGGAACAAAGCTAGCAGATATTTCTATTTCTGCCACTGCCAACTTCAATAGACTCTCTTAGGCTACAATTAATAGACTGCAATCTTCTACCTGCATCTATAACACAGAGCACATAAACAGCAATAATGGTCTGGGTACAACATGTGATCCTGGTGACGATCAGTCCTGCACATTTTCCGATGCTGCTAAATGCTCTTTTGTGTACAGTTTTGTGACTGTATTTCTCACCTTAAGTCTGACTTTGATTTTGATACTGTTGATGTAGGTGTTTGCTGCTGAAAGCTGCTGAAAGCTGCTGAGGTCCTGTCTGGCCTAAACACCGCTCTACAAATTAATGAGTCTCTTGCTTAATGCATGGCTGGTAAAGAATCCTGGCAGCCAATTTGCCTGGTTCTGATTTGGATGCTCGAAAAGAAAACATGAAGTTAAGGTAGTACGCAGTCATGCACGTGGCAAATGCAAATGCACCTTTTGTTCTCACTTTAGGAGGTAATTTGGAAAAGAGTAAGAGGAAGAGCAGCAGCAGCAATGAGTACTATGGCTATTTCTCTCTAGACAGGACTGCCTATTTGGGGCAAGAAGATTTACATTTCAGACTGTTGCATGTTTGCTTTTATACTTGTTACCATTGGGATGTATTTCTGTGTACCTAAAGGGAATTGACCAACCTTCTCCTCAGCGTCTACAGGAAAACAGAATTCTAGAGGCAAAAATCTAAAAAATAATTTCAAACACTAAAATATCTTGTTTGGCTCTTGTAACTATTTGGGCTGTCTGGCTACGTACAGCCTGTTTGGTGCTGGAGACTATGCAATTTGTTTCCCTATCGGACTCCTTTCTGACAAACATTCTCTTTAAACTGCAGAGCATTCTTGCCTTCTCCCCCATCTCTTTTCTCCAGATTGACCTAAAATCCATTGAAGGCGACAAGAAAAAGTTTTACACAGAACACAGCACTAATAGAGCAGGCTGATAAAACTTTGATCATCCATTTAAATGGAGCACCAAGGAACAAAGATGTGGCTACTTCTCAAGACAAAGCAATTTTTCAAGAGTGAATTCCAAGCAGGTGGTAACTAAGCAACAGCTCACCTATACAGGGACTTTGATCACTTGACAAAGCAGATCAGAGCAACACAAGGGAAAGAGGACTAGAGATTACAACAAAAAAGGGTCTTTTCTTGGCCTATCAGAGAGAAAGATGGAAAACAGACCAAGAGATGCTGCAAAAAGTAGCCTGATGATTTGGAGAAGAGAGTAGCTGAAGAAAGGAGCTCATGAACATTTTAATAAGCACACTTTATACTTTGAACGGCTTCTTTTACTTCAATACCTCTCTCACTTCACCCAGTGTTGACAGGAATACTTGGGGGAGCAGAGAAACCACAGTACCTCTTCCTAACTCTGGCTTGCAAGACAATGATTTTCTGCCCTTGGCCCTTGCAGTACCCACATGTGAAGAGACTTTGGCCAGTGAGAAAGGAATAGATGGATGTACAGAACTTCAGAGGATTTGGAGGGACAAATGGGAGCAAAGCTAGGGACACAGTTGCTGAAGTGTAGGTTAGAGTCTGTTTCAGTAGTACACGGGGTACATACAGAGTTTACAGGTGTGGAACTGACTCAGGAGTGAAGAAAAGAATTTATTAGGAGATCAGATGCAGAAAATAATTAATAGATAGGAGATGAGAGGTACAGGGAGAGAATAATATCTATAGCAGTCACTGTCACAAACACTGGAGACAGGCAATAAAGAAAAAAGACATGGCAGGCCAAAAGAACAACATAATCATTTTCAAATACCTTATGATTCCATTGATTATAATGTTTGATTTTACCTCTTGAGGCTTGCAATACTATAAGTATGTCTCATCATATTATTACTCCTCTATCTTCATATTGCAGAACAGTTCTGATGCTGCCTGCCATATGAATTAAAACTACATTTGCCTTCAAAGGGAGTTGAAAATCGGGCAGGAGGACAAGATTAGGTCCTGGATTTGTAAATATTTATTTTTTGTGAGGAGAACCCGTACCAGACTCAGACACAGGAAATGAAAAAGTTATAGAATCATGAGGTCAGTAGTCAGACTGGTTCTTCTTTTTCCAGCACTTTTCTAGCATTTTTCTAGCTACCTATTCTAGCACTTAGAATCACTGTCTCCTGAGGGAAAACAGAGAAGAACATTTTAATTAAAAATGAACATCCACAAAACTTTATAAGCCATTTCTGCAATTTCATTATTCCAGCTAAAGAAGAAAGATACTAAAATATTATTAACATCCCTTAAAATATTTATTAACGGAGGCTTATATTAGCTGTCTCAGTCCAGCACTACTGGAATGATTCCATTTCTTTGGTAGATCCAAGGTAAGGACTAAAATAATATTAGAAGAACAGCAAGAGCATTGATGATGCAACCGAGTTTTAGAGGTTCTGATGAAGCGTTTATTTTCCTCAATAATTGGTAATTATTAAAGTACAGGGTTTCTCCTTATTAAGTGCAGAGTCCACTCAAGATCCTGGTGATCCTGAACTGCTGCTTTTTCTCTGTAAGTTAAGAACTGCTGCAAATGACAATGATACAGCATAAAATGTCATATGTGCAGTGAGTACAATTAAAGATTTTCTCTCTGTATTCGTCTTAAGACTGACAGCTCAGGCAACAGGGCAGCCCGGTTTACATAGCTTTCTGTAAGTTCATTGACAGTTTTCCCTGCGAAACTCTCTTCCTGGCTCTCTTCATCAGGTAAAATCCTTCTGAACCTTTGTCAGACAGCTCTTTCAAGAGCAAACAGGATGGGGAGTCCCACCATGAGCGGCTATGAAGTCTCATTAAAAAAAGCCTTTCACACTCTGTTGTCCTTGTTCTGTATTATAATGATGGTTCACCATAAAGTGCAAAGAAATGTTATTCTAATGAACAGAGGAGAGCCACTGCTACACTGAGGCATGATTAATGAGCTGAAGTCGTTCATGAAGTCATTTTACATGTCTGGCTGGTGACCTTTGAATTTGAAGAGTTTTATTGCATGTAAAGTATAATAGGAGAAATTATTTGGTTAGCATACAACATATTCATGGTTTAACAATGGGATTTGGAATGGGTTATGGTCCAGGAGAAGAGGCAATCTTGACACAACAATGAGATTACTTCCTCCCCCTCTCTCCTTTTTCACCCTGTTTTGATTCAAATGCAGTTGAGGGCCCAGTTCGGTGACATGAGCTCACCCACAACTATAAGCCCTTGCTCATAAGCCAACATCTGACAGAGTTCCCTTCCCTTGGCAAGGCCAGGGCAACTAGAGAGCTTACAACAGCTGAGGGAGGCTCTGACCTTATCTGGGTTGCCAGATGACACAGAAAAAAATTAAGAAAATTAAGATTTTTCTCTTTAGAGGACTAAACTCATGAGATCATTTTAGAGGGCCCATTGCTTTGAGAGCCCCAGCCTGTGCCCCGGTGACCCACACCATCAGAAGCAGCCAGCAATCCCCTTCCCTCACGCAGGGTGGGATCAGTAGAGGCTGAGGCTCAATACAGAAAGAACTGGAATTGCTTACACTTCGTCTAGACACAGCTAGGACTGTCCCAGTTTCACTAGGATGTCTTGGAATCATAACCCTCACAACTCTACATAAAGCCAATAAAAGCACAAACCACTAAGCTTCTACATGGCCACTTTCATATAAGCCACATTGGGTCTGCTTTTTTGTGACTGAACAGAGGAGGAAATAGGGTTCAGGAGTCTTTGTTAGCGCTCCAGAAATCTTCCTGTCTGCTGATTCCTTCTTATAGCCCTTCTTCTCAGCATGTGGGGTGCACCTGCTGGCTACAGAAAGCATAACGAGGTACAAAATATTTCCCACAGGGAGGCACATACCCTGGTGAGGCTCAAAAGCGTTCCTGATTGACTGAGTGAGGTGCCAGCTGGTGACAGGAACACCCCTTCTCTCACAGCAGAATGACAGGCCCACCCACTAGTGCTGAGAAGACCTATGGTACTATTTACTGTACAGTTTTGAATATAAAGAAAATGAACAAAGCGAAGAGCAGGCAGTATGTGAAGGACACAACGAGAAGGGATTGATTAGCTACTTTGTTCAGACTGTGTAATGATCAAAATGACAAATGATCAAAGGCAGCAAAGGACACTGCATGTGGCACTGCAAGAATTCATCTATTCTCTTACATGCTGCTGCTTCCAGTGTGAGGTAAAAACCAGAAATTCTACCTGCTCTGGCATCCACAAGAAGGAAGGAGAGGACAGAAGCTAAAAATATGGTTAACCTAGTTTAAAAGTAAAATACTGCCCTAATACTGAACACGGAGAGGAACTAACTGCCTTTGTTAGTGTTTTCTGACTACTGTGTTTTCCCTCATAAGTAACAAAGAAAAGTTAACTGGACCTCAGCCCCGAGTACTCAGCTGAGAATCATTCCTTTCCCCTGCCATCCTGTGGCTAAGAGATCAGTTTTCTTCTAGAGTGTGTGAGCTTGCATTGGACAAAATGATTTGGGCATTGAAATAAAAACTATTTGGCACTTTCAGTCTCGAAAACAGGGAGAGAGGTCAAATAACAGGAGAAAAAAAAAAAGGGAATACAGAAAGTTTCTCCATCCTTTTCAGATTGTCACTGATTATAGACTAAGTAATAATAATAGTAGCTGTACTTTCGCATCTTTTCTTGTTTGTAAATAGAGAGACAAGGGGAGATCCCATTTCTTCCCTTTTCCCTGCAAAAATGACAAATTCTTGCAAATCAAACTCCCTTTAAGACTTTCCACCTACTTTCATTCAACTTTTGATCATAGAGTTTCCTTTGAACTAACAATCACATTATTGCCACAGTATCATGAAGACTTTAAACTGCTATAAGACAATCCTACCACTAGAAGAAGCACTTTGTCCCCCCCCCTCTTTCTAGCCTCAATCTGTATTTTCTTCCCTTCTTTTGTGCTGGAGTAAGTACTTGCAAGGCCAGGTGGTGAACCAGATCAGCAAACCTAACAAATTCAGTCTTATTTTGCCAGGTTAATTTTAAGCCAATTTGACACCCTTTGTTGCCCTTTCACATGCCAGCATAAGCCCATGAGGGAGGGCAAGAATGAGCTACTGGGGTCAGGGCAGGTTGGGAACACTTACTTAAGCAGCAGAGTCAGCTTAAACTGCCTTCAAGTGATGGCTAAACTACAGATGTAGCCACACCAGACACTCCATCATTAACCCAAGAAAGTACTCCATTAAAAATTCCAGCAAGGGTGACTTTTTCACACAGAAAACCAATTTTTGATAAATCTGTATTTTCTGACAAAGAGTGACAGGACAACTTCTTCAACAGTCATCACTGGGAAGTACTTTCAGCACAGTTGCACGCATGCATTAGGCCACTTATGGTGCCAGAGAGCCTGGGCTGCTCTGTGACAAGTTGCAACAAATACACTTGTTTCCCAGAGCGCCCATCTCTCAATGATACAGCACAGTGAGGCAACATGATTAGTCCAAGGCGTTAGTATGACAGCTGTAAATTTTGAGAATTCACTTGGGGGACACTACACCAGGGATTTTTTTAATTTTTTTTTTTCCCTTCCATGGTATGGAATAGTATAGTTTAAATTGTCTAATGAGAGCAGAAGAGCTAAGTGGAATTTGATATTTTGCTTAATGAGGTGTGTAGAAAATTGCTAATGGATTTAATCTGCATAAATTTCTTCTAGCATACACATTCCCATGCACCCTCACACACCACTCCAAAACTCAATAGCTAATGATGAATTTCATTTGTTCCCACATCAAAATTAAGACTATTTAATGAATTGTAATGTATAGTTAATTATCACATTCATAACTTAGACCTTGTCTATATTGAGGCTAGGGGAGGAAAAGAGGTAGCTCCTTGCTACAGCTATACCAAAGTAGTTAGTGTGGCAAACAGTGTAAATGCAGGCACTTGAAGATGAGGCTTGCGACAATGGCATATACCCTGCTGAGTAACCAAGGTATATATTTTCAGGAGAAAATGAATTTTGTATAGGTGTAAAGCACCTTTAATGAATAATACTTTTTCCTTCAGGAGTACATACAAATATAGTCAAAGTGGGGCAAACGTATCGCTGACAAACCCTTCACAAATCTGGAAAAGAATATGTAAGTGATTAATTAGTTACTAAGAAGGGTTCATTCTATTGCCAGTTCACAGAATATTCCACAGAATGGAGAGAGAGTAAGAAATACTTTTCGCAGCAAAGGAAATGCATACAATGCCTGGAGTAGCATTACATGAATTTTCCTTCTGGGGTGAAAAAAGGAGAGGGAACATACCGGCAGGGCACTTCAGCTATATAAGCACAAACATACGTTTGGAATGGTGTGAAACTAGACATTTTTCTCTCGAGTCTCCCCAGTCTCTTGCTAGTGGCAATTAATAATGGATTATTTCCGAAACATAGCAAATCCTCCTGGCATTGTGCAATTGTCCTATCATGCCAGCCAGTGAGCATCTGTCCTATAGAATGTCTCCTTTCATACAGACTGAGTACTTCCAAAACCCAATTTGCCTCTTAAGTATTGCATTACTAAATGAATAAAATTAAATATCTTACTGTAGTATTACTTCACCTTGATTGTGTTGCCAAGAGGGTTTGTCATTAATTAAAATAACACTGAGTTTTGAAACTGCCTTTTTCTGTGGGTAAAGAAGGAGTGAACTAAACAGTTCAGATGTGGGCAAGTTTAGAGAAGTTATTTTAGGGATGAATCTGACCCATTGCTGATTCGTTAAATCCTAACGCGTCTCTGTAACTTCTTTTTATCTTTGATGAAAACCACTTTTTGGTTTTGATGGTAGTCAGCCAGCACATCTACTACACAATAGTTAGCAAGGCATCTCTGGATTGTTTGTTGAGCTATATGACCTTTGGAAAGTTGGGGGGGAAGAAAAACAACAGAGAGGAAATTGAAGCAAGTGTACATCAGTGAGCTGGTAGAGGCTTCAGGGAAATCAGCCATGCTACTTGCCTTGCTCCTACTTCTGTATATCCTTGTGGGGCTAAGCCATAAAGACACAAGTACAAGAGAGAAGAGAGAGGTAGAAAATGGACAAAAACACAGCTAGAGACTCTTGAAGCAGATGAATACAGTTAAAGACTTCAGAATAAAACCTTTTTGGACTTGCTAAATGCAACCATTCAATGTAACTTACAAAGATTTGTATTCATTAGCAACATATAACCTCAAAATCTCTTTTGGAGCCTAGTGTTACCTGCATTCTTTTACCTCTTCTTCCCTAGGAATTTATATGTCAAGTTTACTGAAATTTATTGTGTACCTTGCTTTTCAAGGAAAATACCCCAGAAATGCATTATGATGACAAATAACCACATTAAATATAATATTACATCACAACATTTGTACCTGAGGCTTATTTCCTAAAAAGCCTAGATAGACTATTACCATTCCCACAATTCAGTATAGGTGAATTCAATATTTTTATTTATATTTAGCTTGTATAATCTTAGCGACTAAGACAATAAGAAGAGATTTAAATGGTAATATTCTGTTATCCAGAAACAATTGCATCTCAGGTGACAATAAGCACTTCTTTCCTGAGCTACCTATTATCTATTCAGGTGACTGAAATAACAAGACCATCTGGCTACTCGCAAAGAAGGTTACAGTCATCACCTCTGTCGTCCCTGGCCTTTGGAGGGAAGGAGCATGGAGCCTTGATATTCCAGATATGTCAGGCTTGCAGGGCTGAACAGTTGCAGTCTTTCTACTATGCATAGGCAGGGGACAGTTTATTCCTGTCTTTAACCAGTACGTTTCAGGACTCAAGTGTTACTTGAATGCCCTTCATCAATGAAGTTATTCCATAATAAAGGAGGGCATGAATTTCAACTGCAATATGTATTCAGAGTGACTCTGCAGACAACATTATTTTGAAGGTATAAGGCACCTTCAAAGTTGGAGTCATGTAGAGATAAGAGTTTCTTATTTTTACAGAACAACTGGGTATATTCATGTTGTACTTTGAATATAGACTGGCACCCGAATTCCAGCCAAAATTCACCTCTATGTTTGCATTACGGCAAGCTTCAGACATCTCTAAGGAGCTGAGGTAAGAGTACCTTACCTTACCAAGTCCCCTTACCATAGACTCAACCTGTGTTTGCCGTGTAGGTGCACGAGTATGCTACACCTAGTACTGTCACCATCACCAACCGTATCTGATATTCTTTCTGCAACATCACGTGTTTGACATTGAGGAGGCAGCCCTGGATCACTCCTGCAGCAGCTTTAATATTGCACATCATCAGGTCAGATAGATATGATCCACGACAACCCATATACACCCCACAGGCAGTATGTGGAGGCAAGTGGGTCAGGGAGTACAGTGAGCTTTAATCTGTTCCCATCTTGGCCACAAAGGGAAAGTATATTGAGTCAAGGTACTGCCTTTATGAAGGAACAGCTAGGCACTTTCCTGTTTGCTGCTAGAATTAACGTGTAGGTAGGGAGAGCTTGGGCTGTCTTCTGATGCTTTCTGAAACTCTCCCCTCCCACAACACCTTCCCCAAATCCATGCAGTAAGCTACAAGCAACAATTTAGTCTCTCATTCATGGCTCCCCTTGTGGATCCCTAAGCTCTGCCTTTTAAACTTGAATATATTTTAAAGTAAAACACAAGAAAACCTCTCAAAAATACATGAAGAAAATTGCTTGGTTTGTACCAGTTGAATAAACTGTGAGAAAATTCTTTTGGAAATAAGTTCTATTATACCAGATCTCAGTACAAAACAATGTAAAGAAGTGAACCTGCAAATGTTATCACTTTTATCCACAAACAAATCTGAATTAGATTACACTAGTGACAAAATTACTAGTGTGTTTATACATATCCATATCTTCACTCCCTACCTCAGTGGATTTTCCATGCACCTCCACAGCAGAATCCTACAGACAGGTGTTAAGACTGACTTAAGCCACTGTCATGATAAGTTATAGG
>KZ507763.1:51477-77054 GCA_002844005.1 Limosa lapponica baueri
CTTTTTCTCAGTAGTATTAATTAATTGTGGAAAGAACTATTGTGCCCCGGTGCATCTGTGTTCTGTATTCTAGCACCGTTGCACACGCGCCGTAAACCAATTTGTCTAATCTACTTCCTTCCAAATTAACAGACGAAAACAGTAATACATTAAATTACAGAATTTTGTTGTTTTCTTCAAAGAAACTTCTGGGATGTGCACGATGGAAGGCAGATTACTAGTCAGAGTAAAAAGATGGGTAAAATAAGCAGATAGGAGAAAATCATCATCAGCAACAAAGTCTGCCTGCCTCTCGCCGTGATCCCCCACATACCTGAACTATTCAGAGAATACATTGCAAATATATTATAGAAAGACTCCCAAAGGTAAAATAAAGTCACCTCAAGCTGCCTGGCTCTGGAACAGGCTCTTGCCGCTTTGGGTGCCTGTTTGGTGGGTGATGCAGTCACCATCCCGGCAGGACCAGAGACCTGCTGTGCCACAGCCTGGGGACAGGGGGACATTTTGAATAGCAAAGGGACGGCTTACACAAGGGAGAGATCTGAGCCACAGAGGTGACTTTGGGTTCACACCGAACCTGTCACTCTTTATGGCTGTTGCTTTATCCCTGCCACTTTAATTTGGGTAAACTTCCACTTGTATTAATGATTGCAAACCTAAATGCTACTGGTATTGACAAGTAATAGTAACTGCTCTTTAATTAGAGGCTTGCACTGTAGACATGTCTATACTGACACATACACATTTCTGCTGACTTTTTAGACTTGTGAGTAGCAGCAAAACAGTCCTGTCAAACAAGCCTTCCAATTTACCCATGTTCTTCCTGACGGCAAACTTGAAAAAGTCTTTCCAGTCACTTCACCAGGGATATGCAAGTGTAAGTCAATATTGCAAGGGGATAGACATCTGTTCTGTGCTCTGCTTTCTTTTTATCTCTTTTTTAATTAAAGTTAAAGTATGTGCAAATTACATAGAACCAGCAAACTTCAGGAAAGTTACCGTTGTGATCATAAGCCGAGCCTCAATGCTCCTGAGTATTAGGTTAATTCTGTGTATGTGCCTCCCAGCAGAGGCATTTCACATGCCGGCCGGTTTGGGAGATGAGGTCAACATTCCTAAGAGCCAGGTAAATGCCAGTGGAACCTTTCAGAGGCACATCAGACTGGAACACACACCAATAGCAATCACACTTATAAACCTCACTCAATTACAGGCTTTTCAGCTCAGGATGAAAAACATGCCTGCCCTAAAGAAATGCATTTAGGCTTTCTCATTTCTGAGTGGTGAAAGAATGATGTCAGCCATCCATTATTGATCTCCTCGGGAAAGAAAGCATAAAACAAAGCCGCTCTGAAGATACTAATGCAACAGAGTTGTGCTGACTTGCCACCTTCATTTAACAGTATCTTTACTTCACTTCAGAAAAAGTTCATCTTTTAGGAGTACAGAAACGTGCATCCAAAAGATGTCTTTAACTGAATAGCAATTACTATTACTTTTTAATGTAAGTAGCATCTTTTGGCCACCAGTCATTGAAAGATAAATGCCTTACATGAAATGTTGCAGAGTTAATAGGAAATCTTTTTCCTCCTCCTCAACAACTGAATAAAATGTATAGCATATCTAGGAAGCTAGTACATTCAACACCAATAAGCTATTTATGGATCTTCATCACATTTAAAAGATTGCCTAAATCAGATTTGGGAAATCTTAAGTATTAAAAAAAAAAAATACCAAAAATATCAAAATAATTTTCTAAACTTCTTGTACTTGCATGGCATTCCCATACTTCACACAGTAAATATTTTCCATAAATCATAGTAATTTTCAAACTATGCTATGAAAGCATTCTGGACGTTTCTGGGAAAAAAAAAAAAAAATTGCAAGACTTCAACTTTCCACACAGGACAAGTGATGGATGTGAGATGGTATAAGAGAACGCACCCCTTCTGCAGCCTCCGGGGACACAAGACCTGTACTTCACAAGAAGGCTATGCACAGCATGAGACACTACAATATTTCTAACAAATCATTAATACAGCTTTCTTGCCCATTTGTAGAGAAAACTACATAAATATTATTACATCACACTTACCTGGAATCCTCCCCACCCTGTCCTTCAGATTTTAGTTAATTTTCGCTTCCATTAAATAAAAGGTGTTTCTCATTCCAGAAGGCACTATGTATCAGAAAATAAATTAATATGTTTCTACCAACCACTAAGGCCTTCTAAATCTCTAGCGAAATTTTATACATCAATCAGAGATCTTCTGGATAAACACGCTTAGTAGAAGGTCACCATTATGCTTCCTTCCAAACTTCTTCAAATACCTCAGTTTTAAACTGCTGATTCCTCTTTTTGAGGGGCTTCACCTGCAAATCGTTAAGACCAAATGCACATCACCTGTGACAATACTGGATCCTTCTGGTGGTTTGGGTGTGTTCATTGGGCATTCACTTAACAAGCTGCAGGCTGGCTATTGGGGGCAGGGTTGACATAAATGTCTGCCTTTGCTAAACTATGGGATTCAGAATATCAGGCTCTTTTTTTTTTCTTTCCTCTTTTTGAAGAGGTAAACTGTATTGCTACCTATGGGATATTGGTGTTACACTTAACAATGATTACTAGCAACAATATCTTTTTCAAGGGAATTGACTACCACTGTGCTTGTAGAACTTAGTAAGTTAAGGGTAAGGTCAACATAGCAGATTCTTCCGATAGAGATTTTTGGAATATGTCAGCAAAACACAACAGAAAATTGAATTACTATTTATGCACAAGTAGCAAAATACGTACACTTGCAACCTTTTGACTGAATTTTAAAAGACTGCCCTTTCCAATATACACTCTATGTTTTTCATGGCAAATTTTCTACAAAATTCTATATTGTGTTTGTCTCAGAGTTAGGTAATTATGTTTCGGTTTGTTTGCAATTTTTTTTTTAACTCATATCTGGACATTGAAAGAAAAATAAAGGGAAAAAGCTTTCTACTGAGGAAGATACAATCTAGACACATTAGCTGTTAAATAAGTCACACTTTGAACAGAATATTTTTCAGCAGCATGAAGGGAATAATATTTAACAAGAGTCAGAGAAAGACTAACTATGAGAAAATGTTGCTATATGTTTTTTAAAAAGAGGTATTTAGAACATCTAGTTAATATATTAACTGAAAGCTAGCTGGTGCCTATCAACAAAATCAGACACAAGTACTTCTGCCTGAGGAAAGGGAGATTTTACCTTAAAAGTCAGGGTGGGGTGAGGGTGGGGGAGGGAATCTTATTTCTGAAAACCTTGCTATCTCTGGTCAAATTAGATACCACCTGAATATTAAAGATGACAATTGTAAAGAATTAGCCTCTGGCACAGGAGGATCACTGAAAGTTCCCATTACTCAGTAACTGAGGACTCGATGCATGGTACCATAGGGATGAGGTGAGGGGAGTGGCTTTTCTCTTTTATTCAGAGCTAGGGAGGTCTAGTTTGACCAGTGACCATCACTGGCCGAGACAACGCTTTAATTTGTACTGCAATGAGAGCAGCTCCTTGGGCTACTTCATGAACCAAGGGTCACCCCAGGAGTGGTCCTGGCAGCTGAAGCAGCTGCCATTGGTCTCTTTGCCAAAGGTACTTCTGAGGCTTGCAGGTGTCGCTCGGCTCCCTTAAGCCCCCTAAGCTGGACAACACTGAACTGAGCTCTGATTATGGGCAATAAATGTAGAACTTGGAGAGATGCATTGTATGCAAAACTTGGCTCATGTCAGAAGCACAAATATTACTGAAGACAGAATTCTCCACAAGGGAGCCAAGCTATTCCTGCACACAAAATGCATTTTGGGAAGAATAAGACTGTGCATGTCACCAAAAGATTCTTTCCTTTCATCAGCCCATGAGGTTGGTCCAAACCTCTCACATTTTCAAGCAACAGCATTTGTGAATTCTCCCATGCTGCTCACAAGGCTGGGAGGGCTCCCCTTAAACACCTTCTTCCAGTCATTTATAAAATTCTCCTTTGCTGTCCTGTGAATGAGAATCTTGGCAATACTGAGACTAGCTTGTATTTGCATTTTAGCTATTGCCTACCTGCAAATACAAAAAGTGACTGCATGCATGATCATATGCAGATGTAAACACCTAATTTCCATGTGTACCTTTGACATTGTGCTTGTGCAAATCAGGATCAAAACAGAAATAGCCTTTTAAAAGCATAGGGGAAAAATAAATAAGAAAAATTGAGAGACTTTGGGAATCCAAACTCCTATTTGGAAGCAAGTTAAAGGTATTTTGAGTTATACTGGCAAGTAAAAGAGATTATGAGCACGATAAATCTGAAGAATCAAAATCCAAAACCTCATTCTACCTTCATATACTCTACCAAAAAAAATCACACAAAAGTAAATCTACCAAAGTCACCATAATTGCTAATCTAAATTAATGGTAGTAAGCCCAGTTAGAGTAATATTATAGTACTGCAGAAACATCTTTCTCATTTGAACTAAGGTATTCTTTAGACTAGTGAAATGCTAAGGACACTAAAATCATCACACCATTGTTATTGATAGTCTGAAACTCTGAACTGAAGGGTGAAAGCCAGAGTCCATCTGACTCGATGAATTTAAGGGCTTGTACACAGCCTGTTGTTTCTCTTTTTTTCTAAAAGTCTCTGCCCTAGAAGACATGAAATGAAATGCCTTTTTACATTTTAAATAATATTGAAAATAAAATTCTTAAGTAGAACTTTGAAAAACAAAACTTATTTACTAAAGTTTGACTGAATGGACCAACCACAAGCCCCACAATGAAATATAGCAAAATGATGCATTTACTAACATTGGAATCACATGCTTAAAATTCTCTGGCTAGCAAAATCGTCTACTTTCTACCATCTGGCCAGCATGAAAACAACTAAAAGAGAACGTTATAGACCGTGATTTACAATTTCAGCCACAAACAAGAGTTTACACACAATAAAGTTTAGTATTCTTATGTTTTAGCCTTCCTATAATCTTGATTTAAGGATAGGGAGGAGCTGGTCCAGTCAAGTATCTGTAATTTGCCAAAGAAATGAAGGAATTAAATATGTGTATCACAGTAAAAACGTGAAGAGAAACCAGAAATATGTTTCCATTTAAGCTGCCTCTGACATTGAACTAGTTCAGCAGTGCTACTCCTGCATTTGTGGGAATTTGCTGTTACGAGTTTCCCTGGCGTGAAAAGGTCTTTGTGAAATAAGAACATTAAAATGTCCAAAAAAATATTTTACTAACGTAAAGGTGTCAAAAATTCTCCAAGCCTGAATAATTCCTCCATGGAAATCTGACCTCTGATTAAGTGTCTACAAGTCTAAAGGATGAAAGCAATTACTGCCTTCCTTTGCTTTCTGTTAAATATCAAAACAGAAGCTGCATAGGCATGTTTCTTGTATGGGGTGTCTATTACAGTGCTAAATATTTCAACAGGCTTTCTGGACAAGAAATAGATAAGCGTGAAAGCAAAAGGGAAACTGATTAAAAACAAACAAAAAAAACCCCAAAAAAACCAAAACAACAACAAACAACCCTCACTGAAAATCCTCCTTGTTATAATTTATGGTTCTGCAGCAGACCATAAGGAAACACTAAGAGGTTCTTCTTAAATTTCCCTTCTGGGAATAATTCAGCAGTCCCAGCCAAAAGAATTCCCAAAGATTACCAAAGAAATCCTCTGAATTAGGAAGAAACAGCACAACATGGTTTTTATAACAGAGGTAAATTGACTCTGTGATTGTAAAGACCCCAGCATCAAATGGACCAGTTCAGGACCACAGCCTCTAAGTGCTACTGCAGTAAAGTAAGAGACCAGATTTTGGTTAAATCACACCTTTTATCACCTGTATTGACACAACTCATTTCTTCTTTCCAGTCTCTTAGGAAGACAGCTTTACAGCTCCTCTTTTCCTCATTTTTTATCAGAATTTCTGTCTCTCACAACCAATCTTTTTCTTTCAACTATTTTAGCTCCTTGCACTGAAGAGAAGACTACAAATCCCATTTCAGACAAAATCTGTTCCCAAATGTTATCCTCCAGCACCATTCTCCCATTCTGTCGTCCCCCCCCCCCAAAAAATCTTCTCTGACCTCTCTCTCTTTCTCTTCCCCTCAAAAAATAAATAAATAACCAACCAAGCCTCCAGCTTCCCTAGTGTCCCTTCCTTGGTCACTGGTAACCAGGGAAACCAGATACTATGGTAACTCAAGGATGAAAAAAAAAAAAATTAAAAAAAAAAAAAAACACACACCCGGTATTCCTTAAACTCCAACTATACGGGGAGTCCTCATCCCTTTCTTCTCTAGGTGATGAATGACAACAGAAATAGTGGCAGCAAATTCCCATCTTTACTCATTCAGTCTTTTAAACTATGTAAATCTGTATTTTCTGTATGCTTCCCTTCCAGTTTTCTAAGTGTTCTACTATTTTCAGAGCCATTTCATGTTCAGTTCAGGGTTTTATAAATTGGACCCGAGTGCTCTCATCAAATTCTGATTGCAATTTTTAAGTTTTTAATGTCTGAAGTTATTCCAGTTCAAAGTATATGGATGCTCTTTTCAACTGGAAGGAAAAAACCCTCCCCAAGCCCCATCTGATTATTTCCTGAGCCTCAAAACTATCAAAATCCAATATCTCAGTTGAGATTTATGTCTCAAGGGTGAGTCTACGTGCAGTCTCTGATGTCTAATAAAAGATTAGTTTTGTTGTGTTTCCTGAGTAAGGATACAAAGACGGTTCTCTCTCTCTCTAATACCTGACACTCATTTTCATGAAATGTGAAGGTACCTAATCCCTGATGCTTCTATCCTGTGCCAAATTTGTTTAAAATTGCTCAACAAGTTCAAATTTTATTAAGGAGGTAAGTGCCAAGGATCAGGTTACAAGGATGTCATTTTTTAGGGAACTGGCTTCAATAAAATCAGAACTAACAATTTCTAGATTATCAGTGTTCAGAAATTTTCACTCATTCTTGAGAAAAAAAGGGCAGTTACATCATCAAGAGCCTTCCGCAATTTTATAATAAATTTTATAGCACAGTTGATCTTGTTCTAAGTTCCCACAAAACTTGTGTTAACATTAGCAAGAATAATTATCCAATCGTGTGTTTTACACCTCACAGAAAGTATAGTTTTAAATTCTGTTATATTCAGTGAAAATACAGACCACAGTGATCTCAGTGGAAATGGTGTGTGAATAACTTAGAAAGCAGCCAGCAAACAGTTAGAAGATATTAATTTCTCCTGCTGTCACCTCTGTGGGATACATGTTTTGTCCAGCTTACAGTTGAGACAAATGATGGAAAGCTCTGTTTTAGAGTCTCATTTACAACATGGGGTCCTTTTTTTCTTGGTCATATACTTAGTGTCTCTGCCTCCTGGAAGATTTCGCCTTGGCTCTAGTTCATTTGCTGGCTGACTCACATCCTCTGAAAACTCAGGTTACTCTAAAAACACTAGTATTAACCTATGTATGTTAATACACCAACCAGGACCACACAGCCGTTCACTCACTCAGTTCCTAGTCGCAATGGGGGAGAGAATCAGAGGAGTAAAAGTGAGGAAAAACTTGCGGGTTGAGATGACAGTTTAATAGGCAAAGCAAAAGCCATGCACACAAGTGAAGCAAAGGAAGGAATTCATTCACTTCTTCCCATGGGCAGGCAGGCTTTCAGCCATCTCCAGGAAAGCCAGGCTCCATCACATGTAACAGTTACTTGGGATGACAAATGCCAACAATCCAAATGTCCCCCTCTTCCTTCTTCTTCCCCCAGCATACTCACATATGCTGAGTATGATGTCACATGATACGGAATATCCCTTTGGTCAGTTGGGGCCAGCTGTCCCAGCTGTGTCCCCTCCCAGCTCCTTGTGCCCCCCAGCCTGCTCCCCGGTGGGGCGGTGTGAGGAGCAGAAAAGGCCTTCACTGCCTTGCAACAACTAACCAGTGCGCCATCAAAAGTATTTCTCATCCCAAATCCATAACATAGCACTGTACCAGCTGCTAATAAAAATGTTAACTCTATTCCAACTGAAACCATGACAGCGTAGAAGTCACAATACAGTCCAAAGTCACAATACAGTCCAAAGAGAAGAGATACCAATTTGATTTTTTGAAGATCATGTTTGGTTTCAAGTCATTGTTTC
Organism: Limosa lapponica baueri; assembly: GCA_002844005.1. Classification (NCBI taxonomy): domain Eukaryota; kingdom Metazoa; phylum Chordata; class Aves; order Charadriiformes; family Scolopacidae; genus Limosa; species Limosa lapponica. The sequence continues at coordinate 59,651 of KZ507763.1, forward strand.
AAGACATCTCTAACAGGCAGTAGATGTCAGATAATGCTAAGAAAAAAAATTTTAGTGGCAAAACATACCGCTGAATTTTAGTCACTGCCTGCTTAGTATCAGATATTCACCTAACCCACTGGGTGGACAGAACATACCGCTGAATTTTAGTCACTGCCTGCTTAGTATCAGATGTTCACCTAACCCACTGGGTGGACAGAACACAGCCCAGTATGGAACTCACTGTATTTCTACACCCACAGAAATTTGAGGTTTATTCAGCACAGCACTTTCTACGTCTACACCCATGAAACCTGCTTAATTCCCGTGAAGAAATGTTTCCCACGAAGAAACAGGATTGTCATTACATTGAGCTAGAATTATAAAACAATTTTAGATGTGGCCCAATACTTCGGGGTTATGTAGGCACTGGGTTTAAGCAATTAGCATAAAAAGAACTTGTTAAACAACCTGTTTGACTGCCTGTCTTTTTCTATGTTGAATGTGTGCTCACATATTATCTTTAACACTTACAAGCTTACCACTTTTCAGTCACTGAAACTAAACCTAAAAAAAAAAAAAAGGCAGTGATCAAGGTAGAAACTAAAACACTTGCAAGTTCAGAGGCCGCTGGGGATTTGTAAGAAAACAACATAAAACCCACAAAACTAAACAAAGAAACCCAAAATGAAACATAACCAAAACAAACAAGAAAGAACCCCAACCACCACACAACCTTGCCTGCTAGCCAAAGTTTCCCAACATACTTCTTGCTTAGGGGACAAAAAATCCTTTTTTAAAGAGACATTAGTTTCTATTAATAGTTTCATCATCAAGCATGGCCTTCAAAGGTCAGGCTTCAGCCTGGAACCAGTTTTTAATAGTTATTCACTTCTGTTGCATGTCCTGCACGTGATCTATGCTATAGGCAAAAGCCTAGCCTCTGATCTCCATGATCCTAATTCATTCTGCCCCTACAGTGGAGAAGTTGTTCAGGTCCCAGTCAGCCCGGTCTTGGAGTCAGAAGTCAAAGAAAATTTGGTCCAGAAAGCTGAAGAAAGAGACCACTCTCCTCTATTTGGCGCTTCTTAGCGTCTCATACCTCTGCTCCACTTTCCATCTTCGCAAAATAGGACTAAAAATACTTACCATCTAGGTGAGAAATTTCAGTGCTATTTATTGTTTGATTTGCTGTTCAACATCACAGATAAAAAAGGAGTTCTACTACTTGACATACAAACAAGCAAATAGTAAATTTAACTGCAATCTACATCAGTTCAGTAGGATAGCTATTGCCTTTGTAACTACTGAAAAAGAAAAACCCCTGATTACTAAGAAAGTAATCAGTTAAGCTAAAAATCAGGAGACATATTGATGTCTCCTGCTTTTATTAACCATAGTGGGATAGTCAATATCCAAGCATTCCAGAATCACTTAATGATACGTCTTCCTTACACCTTTTGCCAGACAATACAGCACCCACAGAAGACAGAGTTATGAAGTGAGCTGCTGCTTCATTTGAGACACCAAGCATCTAATTCCAGAATTTCAGAGCAGCTAAAAAAGTCACTTGAAGCCACTGGCATTGTCTGAGAAAACCCCCAAAACACCAAACTTCCTGTGTCACATATTTGATAGCCCAGAACCAAAGGAACTAAATCAGAAATGCCTTTGCATAACATGAGCTTCCTCATTTCCAACAAAAAGTACATCACCTTCAGTAAATTATTCTCTTCTGAAGGTTTTGGAATAGGTCACACATTTCTTTTTTTTCCCCTACTTAGCTCACTATATATAACATCCTAAACTGAGTACTTCTCTTCCTTTGTAGATCACCGTAGGTATTCAACAGTCTTGAGAAACCATTCAGAAACAGACGGACTATATCTAATAACAAGCAGTAGGTTCAAGAACAGGAGAAGTATTAGTTCCAGATTTTTGACAATTTTTAAGAAAACAGATGTGGCAGATCAAGCAGATAAGGCAATGTGCACTTGTGTTTCCTCCCATCAAATCTAATATTTATAAGATAATAATACAAATTCTTAAATAATGACAGCAAACAGATTTTAGACTGCAGAATATGTAAAAAGTCTGACAAAGAAGAATAAATATTGGCAAATTCATCAGATTCATAAGACAAAAAGAAAAGCCTGAAGCCTTGCAAGTCTTCAGCAACTATCGATAACTTAAAAGTTATCAACTCTTGATAACTTAAAGTCATTATGAAAGTATCACCCTTGTTACTGACTGCTTCCCTAGGCAAGGCAGAAGAAGTATGAATAGCCCTATTAGTTATCCCCTCTTTCTCCCTTCTCTTTCATTGGACTTCCTTTGAACTGATTCAGATAAGTGAAATTGGCTCCCTAGACACAAGTAACATTAAAAATGACAGTCACATTGAGGAAGCAGTCACATACTCATAGACTAGCTCAGGAACCACTAGTTGTGACAATAGTAAACAATGCATAGGTTGAGGGGCACAGATTCACAGCGAGTGAGGATTTGTCCCTTTGAAAAACTCAAGCATGGGATCAAAGCACTATTTCAGTTCTCAAAATAGGACTTCAACAGTACAGAAACATCCAGAGATCTCTGTTGAGAAAAAGCTATTAAACACAGATTCCCTTTGGAGAACGGGAAATGTTAAAAGCAAAAATGTAAACTTCCATAACTGCAATTCAGTGTTAATGCTGTAAATATACTAGTGGAAATGAGTATACAAACATGCATGTGTTTTCTAACACATTGTCCTGTTTAGTGAAAGTGTCCAATGTTACTTTACCAGTTTCATACGGCTGAATTTAAAAAATCATCTTTCTGTGCCATAAATCTGTAAAGACACTATTTTGTATTGCTTTCCCAGCTACCCACATGAAATAGATTCTTTCCTGGCATCCATAAGTAGAGGGAAACTCCATAATTTGTAACATTAACAGGTGATTCAGAAATACAGGATATTTTACTTTGCACGGTTTATAAATTTCAGCAGTTTGCAATATTTCAGAGCAAGACTTCAAAGAGCTATGGAAGGAATGATGATGCCACCTTTTCATTATTTTTATGATGAAGCTTTAGTGTGTTGTAAGATACATTGCTGAATTTATTTCATAATCAATTTACAAGGGAGCACATTATTGCAAAGGCAGCAGTCTATCTTACTAATCATTTATTCGCTGACTGAAAGATTTAGATCACTAATGAAAGTACATGTGCCTGGGAAGATTATTCAAAAAATATGTATATCACTTGTAAAAATGTGACTTTATTTTCAGGTTTTATTGACAATGCTCACTTTTTGAAAAACCTAAATAAGATCAATTAGCCTTTAATTAATATGGTCCCTTTAGACATACACCAAGTTAAAAAGATCAGAGAGAGAAGACAAATCTGTCTCTTCTGCATCTGAAGTAAAAAAAGATTGTCACTACTACAAATAAAGGCCTATAATTGTCTGTCCTGCAGCCAGAAGCCTGGGACAAAAGTTCCAACAAACCTAAGATCCACATTTAGAATCAAAATTCAGGAAAAAGTTTACCTTTCAGGACCATGATTTTGTGTCCAGTCCATTACAGAGACTGGGCTAGATGCAGATTTGGATTCCTCACAAAACAGTGGTACCTATGCAAGGGCTCAGCCTGTTTGCTTGCTGCACTTGAACGATTTCTGTGCAAGAGGTTAAGCTTCAAGCCACAATTAAAATTTCAGTTAATACTACAGAAGAAGCCCTGACACAAGCAGCATTCAGTGCACCAAGAAGTGCGCAAGATGGCAATCATTACATCTGATCCAAAGAAAGAATTCTGAGGAGGTACAAAGGCGTAGGTATGGTTCTCTGTAGTGAGATAAAGTAGTGTACTAGGTCTGTGTGTTGTGGGGTTTGCAACAGTCAGTAAAACTGATTAACCTGCCCCACCCACCAAAAAAAAACCCCAACAATAAAATAAGTCTTTTCATAACCACCTTATGCAAATGAGACTTTTTTTTTTAAAAAAAGAGACAGGATCAAACTCTACTCTTAACACTGACATTTAAGGAGGTGCACATCATAAAATATATACCGTGTGTTGTTAAGATACTAAAGTGTTCTGCAGCATATACAGCATTTCAGTTGGAAAAGAGAAGCCTTTTATTTCCAGTGACTTCATCAAAATCCTTATCTGCCTTAATGGGAATGGCTCTTTGAAATAGCTGCTACCTGTAGTGAATTGGCACAAGATGAATATAGATGGGAAAACTGCATGATCTCATTCAACATCACGCAGACCGTTGAACAAGTTTCTCCTACCTGCTTAGAAGAACAGTAGCAGAGCACTGATCCATTGCATATAATTTACCTCCCCACAGAATATACTTTCTTTCCAATTGCTTCACATAAACGCTAAGAAAAAGCAGGTTCAATATCTATCCCTCCGGCCTACTTTACATTTAACATGAATGTGCTTTAAAAACAGTAGGAAGAAGTCTTAAGTTGCATTAGACGTCAGTATTAAAAGGAATAGTCCCCATTTCTTACATGTCTCTATCTGCAGGTTTATTCAAGAAATGAATGATACATCTAAAAATAGCCTCTCTATGCGGAACTTAACTGTGTAAATATTCAATTTTGTGCAATTGGGTAACTGGGAAATATGCCAAAATCTGTTTTTCACAACTTTCTGTCTTTCAGTCATTATTTGTTTGGGGTTCTAGGTTGAAAATTTCCCACAAATTCCAGTGATATTCAGTGCAGTACACTTGTGCATATATTTACATTAAGGAACAAATTTCACAGAGTTTAGAAAAGAACATTTACGTAAAGTGAAATTTAGGTCAACTAACATTCTGTTCTTATTTTGCCATTGTTGAACTTTTTATTTGTTTTGAATAAAGGTTCTCTCCTCTAGAACTCCTTTCTCTTCCTGCTTGATTCTTGGCAAAGTTAAAAAGCTGCAAATGGGGAAGGAATATTTTTTTGTCTTTTTAAATAATAAAAACAGAATTATTAAATATGTGAGATCATTCACAAAGTCCCTGGAATCCAACACAAAAGGTGTGCTTCATTTTTATTCTGAGAGAACTACTTTCCACTGCAATTCAGCAAGAAGCATTTCTTTCCCTGGGACAAATGGCAGCATGAGTAAAAACTGTGATTTCACAGGGTGACAATTAAGAGTTAAATATAACCACAGCCTCTGTGATTTGGATATCTGCGCATTAAAAACTGACCAGAGAACAGAAATGGATTTTATAAGGACACTGGACTTGCTCATATTATTTCCTGTAGCAGATCAGATGAACTCAAAGAGGGGAAAAACTGAGATTCCAATAGTGCATCAGAGGAACAACACAACCTGCAGTTTATCTTAGGCAAGTACAAGTATTGTACAACCCTTGTCCAGGTGATTTTCTAAAGGCAAAGTTAATTCCAAGCTGTGCATTTGCTAAGTTTTAATTTAGAGGATTTGTTTCTGAATTCCAAGTACTGAGGATTGATACTAACTTGTCCTTTGCCATGACTATGCTTACAAATTTGAAAAACATAACAAAATGGCAAAGTGTCTCTATTAAAAACACACACATTTCCAGCTCTACAGGTAGAATTCAAAAGCAATTTGAAGATGCCTGCAAGAAGTCCTTTAGAAATGAAAACTATAAAATTATTCATAGAAGAAAACAAAACAGGAAATATTATCCTAGAGCTCTACAATTAAAGGAAAAGCAAGAGTCCCTCAGACTGCTAGGTGGTCATTTAATGGACTTTTCTTGCAGTTGTCTGATTATCTGAGGATAGCAAGAAAACCTTAATTATTCACAAATTATTCACAAATTCTTTTCTAATTTCAGGATAAGATTTAACAATACTCTTTTGCCAAAAAGAAAATGTCTTACTAAACCTCACTGATTAACAAAAGCAAGACTTGTTAGTGATCTGACCTCCCACTTGCTTATTTGATGGACAGTTGTGTGACACCTGAATAAAAGGCAAAGCCCCCTTTTCTTTAGTTCCAAGAACAGTTCTAAAAGCACATAAAAGGACTCAACCGCAGCCTTTGGCAGTTTAAGTATACTCTGCTTGTCAGCACCGTCGGCAAGGTTTAACAGTGATCAGAAGGTGAGATGCCAATGTCAGTACTCTCTAAAGAGTGCAATAGAAAGAAATTTGGAAACTGCTGTGCAAAAGGGCATCTCAGTAAAGGTATGATTAATTTATTTTTTTAATGAACTATTCAGCATAAAACTAAAAAGGGTTGCAGAAAATTAATATAGAAAAAGAGTCTGTTCATGAGCTGCTACATGTACAGCTTGGGAAATAACGGGAAAGACCCATGGCCTCTAGGATCACTCCTTGCTCAGCCAGTCAAGATGACTTATTACACCTGCACATAGCAGAGGAGCAAAACAGAAAGTAAAATTACTTCATTGATTTTATTCTAGTGTATGTAAATAATCTTATTGTCAGATCTGCCCTTTCCAAGAGAAAAAAAAAGTTTGCTCAATTTACCAGTTGACTTTTTTTTTTAATCTGATTTTTGTATTTGTTACTTCCCCACTGAGGACTCAGCAAACAGTAGCAAGATTAACAGAAATTATATTTACTTTGCAATCCGTTATATGTATTATTTCAAATAGCTTTTAAACTCTCTTAATAAATTTTCTTGTTTCACTCCAAAGGAAATTTTGTTGAGAGATTTCAAGCATTTCAAATATTTATATTTTACACTTCTCAGAACTGTTAAAAAAGGTTTAATTTTTCTAAATACGTTTTAAGTAAACAAAGCTCTAAACTCTTACGCGTCATATGTGTCTCAAATACAAAACAAATATTGTTTTGATAGTAAAATAATGTATACACCACTAATTTGAGGGAGGGAAGCACAATTTATAAACCTATGGATCACTCTCAAGGCAGTTCATTTTTAAGCCAAAATCAGTCAGTGTTTGTGAATGGCTGGGAATATACATGTGGACAGTCACTTGAGGGCAGAAGCAATAACCAGCCTGCCAGTCATCTTAACAAGCTTAAACAAATATTGATTTTGTGTGTAGATGCATACAGTATAATAGGCACACATTTAGAAATGTTAATAAAAACGTGATCTATTGCACTTTTCTCACTAACTACAAAATGCCAAAAATAATCTAAATAACTGAGAAAATTGTTTGCTTGGCAAATTCATCTGTAAGAGACCTGGAAATAAATCAAGGGTTCCTTGATGTGACATGGCATATTTGAACTAACAGATCAAAGAAACACCAGCTATAATTCAAATAGTTACAACTCAGTCTCATTAGAGACAAGAAAAGCAAATTAGATAAAAATAAAATCTTACTTAGATCATCTTTCAAAACAAACTGAAAAGTTAAAAAGGAGTGCATTCTCAGTGCTCAAGAGTCTAAGTGATGATCTTAATATGAAATATATTATTTTGCTATATTCTTTCTATCTACAGCTAGTCAAAGTAGAGTTTATTCTTTTCTATAAGTTTTAAAATAATCTTCTCAAAGCATTCCAGACTCCCCTAAGAATCAGATTATCTTCATATCCTAAATAAACAGCCTATAACAAATACCAAGTGGAACGCTGAGCTTCTGCATATTATAAATAACAAAAACATTCAAGGACTATGCTTCACTAGTTCTGATCTTACAACTTAAATATAGTTTAAACATTAGACAAGATTTGTATCTCATATCTCCTCATGATCCCAGTTTAATCAAGGCACCACTGTTGTCTTTGCAAAATTTTTTTGTTTTAAGACCAAGTTTGATTTTGTAGATTTTTATTCCCAGAAGTGAAATGAGCTTTTGCAAATGGTAATATGAATCAACTGGTACTAGTACAATTATATTTATCGTTTGAACAGATACCTTCAAGATTGTCCTGTAAATATGCTGTAAACTTTACCAAAATTAACAAAGAGATTAACTTGAATCACAGACAAGGGGCCAACTTCTCTTCTGAATTGAAACCATAATATTCTACAGGCTTCAGAAAAATTAGGTGGGTAAATAACATTGAAATTGAAATATACTACAAAGCAGACCCCACAAAAAATGAAATACTACATACAAGCAAGATTATACTGTCATGCTATTGTAAAATAATCCATGAATCTGAAGCGAAAGAAAATGAACAAGTACGTATCAATACCTCTGACTTTTTCAGACCACTGACTTTTATGGACACATTCATGAATTTTATATTTTACTGCTTGTATTTCAAACGTTTGAGTGTTTTCACAGTGCAAGAGATCATTTAAGTGAATGTACAAGAAAAATATATATAGATTAAAAATTATGATAGATAAATAAAATGTAATGGTATGGTCTGCAACCCAACAAAACTAAAACCAAAGCAGCAAAATCTTACAAAAATTCAAAGCCTTTTCCACAGAGAAGCAGAATTCAGAAAACTGCATTACAGGTAACATTCAAAATTGTTATCTAAAAAAATTCATAACCAAATCTGTCATTAAGAGTAGTCTGCATTTCTTGTCCCTACTGCTATGAAACTAAGGACTTCTTCATGCAGCATGCTGGACATACATTTTCCTTAAATAACATTTTCCATATTGTCTCTCTCCAGGTAACAAAGTAGATAACGTAGGCAGCTGAACATCTTATTTACAGCAGACAAGCAAAGACTTACGAGGAAGCAGAACTGTCACTCATAGAAATGTACTAAATGAGCATCTGAACAATAAGTAAATTCCTAAATATACCTAAATGGTGATGAAATGAATAACCCTTATATGAGAACTAAATTCTTGAACTGAACTAGTGAGGACAACAAAAGTACAAGTATCTAAAGGCTGTTCTGAGGTCACTGAACAGGACAAGCATGTGCTCTTCACTTACACTTCAAAATAGTGTTGTCATTTTCTTGGAATATCTCATACAAGGTGACAAATTTCAAGCACAGTAGTCTGAGAATTAAACCCAGGTCAGAAAAACCTCACCAGTTAATAACAATCCAAAAGCACTCTGTTCTGTATGGGGCAGCAGTTTCAAATAAATGAGATATATAAATATTTAATGCAAATCCTTAGTTTTGCATAAATAAATGTAGCTCTTGACCATGTACAGAAGTCTGTTCTTCCATTGCTGAGACTAGAGTATTTTTATTGTTGTTTAAAATGGAAATAAGAAGGCAGCTTTTGGAATATACCGCAACCATGATGGTAAACAACTGGCATTGCTGCTAAGATTTGTACCACCACCAATTTGAATTTAGTACAAACAACTATGTGCTTCAATGCTTTCTAAAATTTATTTTGCACCCAACAACAACAAGGTTTGTCACCAATATTCTAAGGAAAAAAGTTAGACAGCAAATGATGCAGAATGATGCTCAAGAAATGGAAAGTCATCACATGAAAGTCTTTTCTTCCATTGCCTTGCAAGTGCAGTAACAAGGAATATTCTAAGAGACCTCCAGTCTCACCTCTCTCTTTCTCTCCTACACTAAATTTACCAACTTCTCAATAGTGCTAACTCAGAGAAGTCTATCTGGCAATCAATTTCTTATTCCCTTTCCCCTTTCTGGTTTTTTCCTCTGTTGGAGATATGCAGCATGAGAACAGAGGAAACCCGGAAAAGATGAAGAAAAGCACTCTAAATTCTAAATATCCTCCATATTCTTGTAGTAACAGGAAAGAAAGAAGAAAAAGATAAATTAAAAACAAATGTTTATCATTATTTTGTCATGGAAGTTTAAAATATTTTCAATGAAAATTTAAAAAAGTTCAAAATTTTCCAGGTCAAAATAAAAACTGAAGAGCTTTTTTCAGTAGCAGATAAAAAAAATCCTTATATACGCAGCACATATATACAAATATTGTACAAAGATATAAATGTATCTTTAAGGATAAGAAGAACAGAACTATATAAATGCTTTATACATAAAGAAAAGAACTACGTGTCCCTTACACCAAATGCAATAGAATTAAGTACATTTCATAAATAGTAGATCCTGGTTTAGATATTCAGAAATAAATATGTCTGCTAAAAAGTGTACATATTTTTTGTTTCCTTGGTTGAATTCTAGCATAATAGGAGATTTCTAACTCACATTATTAAGGTAGTCAAAGTCGTTGCTAAATCATAGTGGTAAATTCATTGTATAAAACAATGTATGTTACAGTAACGTTCAGAGGCAGCTATTTCTCCTAAAAGATACCTCTTGAAAAAAAGCACTGAGACACAGTGGCAAAAATCAGACTCTTCTTTTTTTACTGTGACAACCTTCAGTTTCTTTGTTTCTTTGAATATTGTTACTGGTACTGTTTGTAAGAGTCCCTAAATCTCAGTTTAACTGCTGTTATTGATTCTTAAGATCTGAAATACAGGTCTAACAGAGTTTTTGCCAGCTCCTTAAGTGTCTTTTATATAAAACATTAAGGACATTGATATATTTGTTTTCTCTTTTGGAGAAGTAGAGATAACTCTATCATTCTATACATCACCTTCATTGATTGGTTTATTTCTAAAGATATGTGACAATTTACCTGCAGGACACTTGTTCCTAACTCATTAAGAGCGATCAGTAAACCCTGTGGTGTTCATTAAAAAGCATCTTCTGTACACAGCAGCAAAAAAATATTTCCTTCAAGAACTGTTCAGCCACTGTAAGGTGGCTGTAAGGTCAAAGAAATAGATAACAAATACATTGAATGTAATCTCTATTGTATCTTCTTATTCTGAGTGCATCCTGGAGGCATAAAGGTTTGATTCATGCATGTTGTTTAGATTCACGCTGATCCTCTTGCCTAGGTTTTAATAATATTTATTTTGTGGGAGCTCATAAATTCTGAAATTTAGAAGAGAAGATTTCTGGTGAAGTAATGAGCCAAAATATGACAAAACATCAATCAAAGAAGCTTGTGACTTCTGACCCTTTCTGGGCTTGGTTTTATGACTTTCATATCTTTGAAGTTATGAAAAGGAGACAAGATATGACAGGTGCTGTGCTTGGAGAAACCACTTAGTCAATTTAATTCCAGCCACCTGTGAGAAACACCACAGAACTACTTCAGCAAATTTGAAAATGTTCAGCTCCCTGTTTTCCTTTCGCAGTAGTAACACGTAAACAACGCAACTGCTTGGGGATGTGTTTGGCTAACTTTCAGCCCATTGATAAGTAAAGGATTTAAGTAAAAATGCAACAACATTACACTTCAGCAGTGCAATCTACCCAACAAAGTCAGAGACAGCATTCAGAAGATCAGGAAATCTATAAATGCAATGCAAAATGTGGTTGTGTGACGTCTTAAAATAGTACTACAGCTAGTTACTGCTGTATGACAGGTGAACTGAAAGAAAAATGAACACTCATATACATCAGATCCTCAAGTAGGGCGTTTTGGCAAAATTTGAACTTTGAACTCCCTGTTAGTTGTTCTAGAAGAGGAATACAGATGGAAAGTGATGGTTGTTTTCAGGTTGTGAGGCTTGGGTGCCAAGGAATTACACCTTCTCAGGGCTTCTTATGAAAGCCTGGACACTTGAGCAGCCCAAAGGAAAGAGCAAATTTCTAATTTTAATCGTATGACTTCACTTTTACCAAGCAGGATATTTTGGATTTGTCTTTGAACAGGCCATATTGGATCTTTCTGAAGTCAGTGAAGATGCTTCAATTTTCAGCAGAAACTGAATCAGTGCCTTAGGGAAGTAAGACTGTCATATTGTTCTTTTGTGGGAGGTCAGAGCGAGGGGCTAGGGGAATACGTTTGGAGAAGAGTTGTTTGTGTGCAGAAACAAAGGTACTCGAGTTACAAATAAGCAGTAAGAAAAGAGGAAAAGGCAACTGAGGCAACCTACTTGAAGGTTAAACTGTTGCTGTAGCAATGGCACCCTGCTACAATTTCATGTAAAAATTGATAGACTGAATTACAGACAAATATAACTGTAGACAATGACATTCTCATGCTTTTTTCACATTTAAAATACTCATACTTAATACAGCAAAGATAACATTAAAAGTCTACATATTTCAGAAACCAGAGTTCTGAAAGTTGGTGGTACATTAGGTGAGGGTAAAGCCAGGAGGCAGGAAAAAGGAGGAGGAAAGTAAGCGCGTGTCTTTTTGTGCCAATTTTCTCTCCTGCCTGAGGCTGCCACTTTGGTAATAACCTGAGCTTCTAACACCTTATATTACACAGGAGGCTCAAGACTCTGAAAAGTTATGTACAATAAAAATCTGAGAAATGTGTAGAGAGTAACAGTATCTGTTAAATCTTTAGGCACAGCTCTGTTAAATCTAAGCTTTCTGGTAGGTATAAGTTAGTTGGAATGCTATCAGCGGCAGACAAATTACATTTAATTTTTAAGGGGGGGCAGGGAGGTGTTTGTAGAGTCCTAGCCTGTGAACAGACCAACATTTGGAGTATCGACCCACATTTTAACTCTCTCAACAGAATAGGCGTTTTCAACACTTCATGAAAGATTTGCTCAGCTTTGTTGAAATCACATGTAGAATGGAGATAAATAGGCAGCATCTTAGGAATTTGGGTGTTACAAGAATAGCATTTATATTTCTCCTTCTAAATAATTATCAGAGGACCAGTTTCCCATAAAAATCAAAAAATAGTAAAATATAAAACATTCTCAGGAGCTTTAGTTATGTGTCAGTACTGAATTTTGGGGGGCTGAGGGGGGTGAGTTTTGGTTTTTGTTGTTTTTTTGGTTTTGGAGGGTTTTTTTGTACAAACCCAGAACAAAAGATAGTACCTCTGCACACACTTAGCTTTCTGACAAACCTGTTAACATGGTAGATGCTCTCCTTGCATCAAACATCAGAGGTCTTTTACGCTTAATGGGTAGAATCTTTTCTCTTTCTGATAGCAAGCTTCCCAGAGGAAGCAGAGAAAAGATCAAAGCACAATGAGAATGAGATGGGGAGCAAGACCCAGGAGTTCTAATCCACTTATATCATCCCGTCTTTCAATATTGTGAGCAAATCCCCCTAAAATGAATGCAGCCCATAGTGGAAGTTAATTCTGAACTGTGAGATTACAAAGTTGGAACATGGGAACTTCATATATAGGATAACAACAGGATGGATGTCAAGTCTGCTCCTTACTTGAACAACAGACCAAAGGAAAAAAAAAAAATCGTTGGGACAGGAAACCTCACTCCTTGGTGCTACAGTAAACATATACTCTGGGAAAAGATAATTCTCCTGAGAACATCATAAAATATTTCACAGAGCATTCATTTGGATAATAGAAGAAAAGGAATACAAAACTACGATAAGTCACTTTCCAGTAAGATAAGATACATCTATGTAACGTGGATGGAAAATTTGTCATTACCACGCTGCATTTCAGCTTGTGTCATTTCCATCTTTAACCTTCATTTTCTATATGGCTATTTTATGTGTTTATTTACTTATAGGCATGAGAAGACAGAATAATACACAGGCTATTTGTTGTTAGTGATTATGCATCTTCTAAGAAAATGGTGGTGGTTAACATAGGAAATCATTATTGAATTATGAAAACCACAATGCAACTATATGAGAGCCCATGAAGAACACAGTAATACTTCAAACGTTGATTTCTTGAGTCGTGATTATATAGCGAGTAGTGTCCAATCCAACTTCATTAAGGGCAATAGAAAAATTCTTTTTGATTTCAAAGGCACTTGAACCTGGCTATAAGGACTAGATCACTGGAGATTGAAGACTCACAGGAAGGATTTACTTTTCCTTGTTGATAACCCTACAAGCAGCAACAAAGAAAAATATGCACTATGCTCTTATCTAAGTTGTTAGAGAAATCATGTCTCCAAAAGGCTGGGATGTGATTAATCTAATCAGAGCAATGCGAAACCATGCTGCATTCAAACGCTTAATTTCACTAGAACTGCTGTCAATACCCCGTTCAAACCTTTCTATTTAAAAACCTCTATTTTATTCTATGTTACTTGGAGAATAACAACACTCCCAAGTTAGGAATGCCATAGCACACAGTTAGATTATTCACGCAGAAAGTTCTGGAAGAGTTGAAGTATATCAAGATGTCTCCTGAAAACCAAGTTAAGAACTAGTATGTTATATCAGCAAACCAGAAACTATGTAGTAGCATATACTGCAATATGTGGCATATGTTACACTTGGTTTTGCACCCATATCAACATGTGTGTCATAATCATGCGTTGTTTATGAGGCATTTTCAGAAACACAAGTTCTACACCTGCATATAGAATACAGCAGAAAATGCCACACAAGAGACAGTATTATGGGTTTTAATAATTCCAGACACAAGCATAGATTCAGTATGGACCCCTCAGTACTTTCATACACAACTTTATGTGAAATACATAGTTAAGAAGTGATAAAATTTTGGCCCTCTAGGCAGAAGTTCAGCGAGGAGTTTCTATTCAGTGATGCTATGAGACTGAATTGATCTGGCTAAATCACAGAACCTTCACACTGCAGCCTGATGTGTATGAATCAGCCAGATAAAAACTGTGATTCCAGTTCTCAGTGCACAGACGTTGGTAAAGTTGAAAGCAACTTCCCATACATAATCCAAAAAATAATATTTGGTCATTTTTTCCCAGCTGAAATGCAAAAGAAAGGGAGATGAACAGAGGCAGGAAGAGAATATGAATTCTGTAGAGGTCAAGCACTAGCACAGCAAGGAAGAATTTATAATGATGATTTTTAAACATTCCAATGCCAATTTTTTCCCCTTCTCAAGGTATTTGAGGTGAGTACACAAGGATACAGATCTTGTGCTTAGGCATCTATATTTTCTTCTAGGTCAAATTAAGCTAATGTAATAAAGTAATGGAAAACCACTGATGGATCTTGGCTGAAGACATGGATGTCAAACTTTCTTTAGCTAACAGAAACACTGCTTGACAGAGAAAGGTATTTGTTAGTGACTTTCCATCCACTACAAAGCACCTTGAGTTGTCTTGGCACAGTGACTTGCCATATGGAGTGATGTGTGACCTGTGTTAATTTTGTTCCTATCAAGACATTTTGTTCAATTTCCACAGAGATCTTATGATGGAAATTATTGGCTACATATGGCAGAAGGAATACATGAAAATTTGCAGCCTTCTTAGGACATTTAGAACTGATCATAACTCTACATCAAACTCCCAATAATTCTTTACCATTATTAGTCACTGATAACAGGAAAAAAAACTAGCCTTGCAGTAAGAACAATAATATTGCTTAATTTCCCAGTAATGAGGCAATTAACTAAGTTGCCCTTCTAGGAACTTTTTCCTAATGGTGAATATTTGAATATTCAGTTGCAACTGTTATATTAAGCCTTAGCAGCCGTAAATTTCTTTGAAGATGACTGTTTCCCTACATTGAGGCAACAACAGTTATTCTAAAGGAAAGCTTCGATCAGCCTTTGTTTGTATCTCTGGAATGGACAAAGCTGTTTAGCTCATTGTTTTGAGTGTTGCCTCTTTTGTCTTCCTTTGGGCCATAACCATGTTTCCTCTGAATTCAAATCTACCTGTTTATACTGAATAACATAGGTCATTCTTTACAGGCCTTTAACTAGCTTGCTTCTGTTTCCTCCATTTTCTTAGCGTCTTCTCTGCAGAGTTGTACTCTTCTACTCTTCTTTTTATCCCTGTTATTCTTCTAGCCCCTCTTTCATATGATCTGAAGTGGTACAGCCACCACTCTACTTGCAGCAGCCTTCTTATCTGAAGCTCCTAGATGCCATGAGCTTTTCTACATCATTCTGTCTAATTGTCTGCTTCTATTGCAGGGATCACCAAAGTGTGAATTGCAAATGGTGTGCGA
Source organism: Limosa lapponica baueri (assembly GCA_002844005.1). Taxonomy (NCBI): domain Eukaryota; kingdom Metazoa; phylum Chordata; class Aves; order Charadriiformes; family Scolopacidae; genus Limosa; species Limosa lapponica. The sequence goes on from KZ507763.1 coordinate 75,393, forward strand.
AAAGTAGAAATGCTGCTTTTTCTTTACAGGAAACAAACAGTAGCTGTTTGGGCAATGACTGCTGGTCCAAAAAACTGAGTGCCCTTTTTTTTTTTGAGAACACGCACTTGCCAGCACAGGACTGGAAGATGCAGTTGGCACCACCATGAAAACACAACGCTGTCTTCTTTCTGAAATGACACTAGTCAAAGAAGCTGCACTTGGGAGGCTCCTGTGTAAACCGTATTTCATTTAGATTGTTTATCCTTTCACTAAGACAAGTGAAATCTGGTAAATTGGTTGCACAAGCAACACTAAATAACAAGATCGTACCACCCTCTGTTTTGTAGATCAAAAAGCGTAGGGAGATATTTTATCAAGTTATCAACATACCAGTTGGCAGCTGGCGAATTTCAGATAATCACAGATCATTTCATATAAGCAACTATATCAGTTCCCCAGCAGATCAATAAATTCTAGTTTATTTGCTTCAGTACCTATACATTTTGATGACCAATGTTCCTTTAATTACTTTATTTGAAATATACTGTGCACTTTCACTAGTCTCTGCTTTCCAGTTAGTCCAAAGACCTCTTGTTGTCAAGAATATCCTTATGAAATAATTTCTTAACAGTGCTACTAACATGAGCGTTATTATTCAATAACTTATTTTTAAAGACTAATATATATATATACAGCTAAACTGAGTAGGGAAAAAAAAAAGATTGCATATATTACAGCAGTTTCTAAATAAATATCAAGTATTTGGGCTACATCCTGCTCTTATTTGCCTCAGAGCAAGTCCAGGGTCAAAATCTGACCAAGCAGAAAACAAATTGAAGTGAGATGCTTGAATATTACAATAACAATTTTCTATTTGACAAGCTTTGCATTAATTCTTTTTCTATTCCACTGGGGTGACTATGGTAATACAAGGGAATTACGTGAGGATGAGTTTCATCCAGTCTGAAGCATCCTCATTAGTACTGAGATGTGCAAGTTGTAGAGAATCCATTTTGACTATAAAAACCTCAGCTAAAATATGCAAGGCTGAGACGCAGAAACAGTTGAGATAAAGTTTTTGCTCACATAAATTGTAATAGCAGTGAAGTCAGCAGAACAGTAGGCATTGTTTCCATCCATTTCTATATGCTAATTCCATTTGTTTTGAAAGTATGTCCCATAAGAGACTATCTCATCTGTCACCAAGTGGGTACATGTTCACACGTACAGTGATACAAAGAATATGCCCAATTGCAGAGTAAAGAGGAAGCTGGAGAAGAAGGGAAGTAATATGGCTTGGAGCTCTCCACACACAATAATAACCTGCATCTAGTATGTTTACGCATCTAGCGGGAAAATTCTGGTAAATCCAGAATATTAAAAAATACTCCGTTTACCTAGGCAACCTGTGAGAAACAATCCCCCACATTCAAACAATTTTAAAGTGGTAGCTCAAATATCATTCCCTTCCCCCACCCTCTCCCAAGTATTTTCATCTATAGAAATACTCATAAAAACACCAGATTTTTTTTTCCCAGAGCAATGTAACTTTATCCAACACCCCAGGTTGCTATCAGAAGTCTACTTTAGCAATACTCCTGTGTACAGTGTTTATTACTTTTAAGAAAAAAAACAGAACTAAGGTTACAGAAACAGAAACATTTTCAACATTTTGATTAT
>KZ507764.1:4206-14633 GCA_002844005.1 Limosa lapponica baueri
TGAGAAGGAGACTGGGCTGTTGGGGGGGAAAGGAGCCTTCTGCAATTGGAAAGATGGGTGTCAGTTTTGCGAGGGATCAAGGAGGCAGCAGGTCAGGAGAAGACGGAAGAACTTGGAAATAAGACGGGTGAAAGCCTTAGCACTGAATGCTGCCATCATACGATTTCTGGAGGAGTTACGTGTGTGTGTGCACACACACAATTAAGCAGTTCTGAACTGTGGGAGAACTAATCATTTTTTCCAAGGGTGCCCAGTGCTCAGAGGGTGAATCGGGACTGTGTCATAAAGGCAGCTGCTCCCTGCAGCATCCCTTCCTCCTTTGTGGCCCGGCGGAATGCTGAAGGAGAGACGATGGCTTTTGTGACTTGGTTGTGAGCTGTAATCCACACTTCTATTTGGCTAATTATTCATCTGTTACATGGGATTTTTCTGTTGTTTGACTAATAACTGTTTATTGTGAAATACATATTATGTGGATGAACACCATAGAAATAAATCCTTATGAAACCTATGCTGTCTTCAGAACAGATTTTCTATAATACTATGTAAATAAGCCATGGGACTACATATTTAAACATTTAAGCATTTTGATCTATTTTCATTAAGTGTTTTTTCATTGAGAACAGTCCATCCTGTGCATTAAATAGACAGAGACTCTCTGGGGGGAAATAAGTGTATGATACTTGAATGAAACATTGTCTTGGCATGTGGGAGAGGGAAGAAAAATGTAAGGTTTCCTGTGCAAAATTATTTGGACAGTTTTTAAATTTTGAAAGCTTAACTGTGCTACTCCAGTACTGTATTCAATTAAAATTGTTTGTATTTGTTATTTAAACTAATCTGGAAATTGTTTCTCTGGGTCTTTTCACATATGTGTGTGCTCAAACATATATGTGTTTAGGTAAAGTGTATTTATTAGGTATGCATAGAAATATGTGAAGTGATATATCTTGGGCCAGAACTCTTTCATTCCTTATCTGCCTCATGAGACTTTCAAAATGATGGTTTCCTGTTTATTTGTTAATTCATCATTATAAAATCCAAATGCTATTAGTGTTCTCAGTGTTCCTGGTGCGTATCTGGAGTTTTAAGCATATCCTTTGTTTTCATGAAATGAGAAGACATTATTTATATCACTTTGATGTAATTTTAACAAATAGAATGCAGAATGTTTTTACAGAAATAATTCTCCCAACATCTGAATGGTAATTACTGGGGACATTCACTGAAGATTTTGAAAACACGATATTTAAGCTGTTCTTGTATTCCTGGTATTTTTCAAATCCAATATTTTAAAGTAAATTCATATGTCACCTGTTATTCTCAAGTCCCATAGTTTAAAGTAAATTCATGTGTCACTTTGGTGTTACTACTGATTCTGCAAGGTGACAGGACACGCAGTGAGCTACATTGAGCAACAGAGAACAAAATGTGTTGCTTTGGTGTGATAAATCTTAAAAACGATGTTATCTTTCCACCACCCAGCGCCCTTTCCCAGCTGATTCTGAGACCAGCTGTCGGATCTGCTGAGTCAGTTTTCTCTGACGTTCACTGAAGATTTGGGACAATAATAATGATGAAATTAGATGTGGGCATTTCAGTTCTGCTCTCTCTGGGTCTTCAGGAAAGTGCAGGTTTGGACGGCTTGACCTTGTTATAATTCACACAGAGCTCGTGCTGGAAATTCCAGTTTTCTGCCATTGGAACAAGCGCAGCTCCTCATCCTGCAGGAGCCTCTGGCCATTCCCAGACATTGTTTATGGCAAGAGTTCAGAAGGATGCGAGCCAACTCTTTTAGTTATTTGTACCATTTATCTCCCTGTCCCCCACCCGATCTCGACTTTTTCCACTGCTATGAGAAAAAAAGATTTTACAGCCGTCTCTACAGCACAATCTCTCCAGTGATGTCCCCAGCAAGCACAGTCCTCTCAATACAATGTGACAAGTCATTCCTAAGAGGGCTTTCCAATACGTGGTGGGTGACCAGTTTTGCATATGTTTCCCTTCCACCCCTTTCGTTTCCCCTCTGTGTGTGTACTGCCCGCAGATCGCGATGGATGCTCGGCTGCAGCACATACATTGGTGCGGAGTTTGGCTGGCTCCCCTTCCTCTGGAGCTTTCTTACCGTTAAAATGGTTGGGTTTGATTGGGGCTTTGACACTTGACCAGTTGTTTTTACTTACAAAGTCCCTGCCTGTCTTCTTCAAAAGCTTCCCATGTCGATTATGGTTAGTCTTCAAAAAGCTTTATTACTTTTGTGCAGCTGAAGATGGGCCATTTTAACTGCATTTTGCTGGGATATGTTTGATCCCATAATAAAACTTTATTTTCAGGGGGAAAAAAAAGAAAAAGGTTTAACTGGTTGTTTAGTGGTAAGATCTGTAGAGACTTGGGAGTATAATTTTGTTTTGGTTTTCATTTTTTTTTGTTGGTTTCTTTTTTTCCCTACAAAACTATTGGTTGTTTTGACACATATCCTTTCCCCTCGCATTCATGTTTTATGCCACAGATTTGTTAAGCAGAGATCTTACGGGTTAGCTGGGTATTGCTGTAGACTGGATGCTCTTCCCGTATTTTTTTCAAGGGGAAGTTGGGTCTCTGCTAGTCCGTTTTAACACTTCTTTTGACGTTAACCATGCTGTGCTCCTTGATGAAAGGAAGCGTTTCATGGATCCAGCTGGAAACCCTCTTTTCTTCTTTGGTGAATGCCAAGTTCTCAGCTGCACATCATGTTCTTGTGTGTGAGCTGTAAGATAAGAAGGAACTTGGAGAAATGGAATCTATTGAATTTATTGTGGTACCTGGACACAAATTATTGCTTCAGGTGATGATGAAATCTATCACTTACAGATTGTGGACTCTCGTCTTTGGCTGACACTGCTGCCTCTGTGGTGGTTGTCCAAATTGGATACAGGCATGAGGCATCTTGATTCCTTCTTGGGAATCAGGCCACAATCTGTACTAATGCTTTTCCTGTGGGCCAGTTGCCCGCAGATGGATAATGGATGTATTTTGTATGGTTTTGTTACTATTGTGATAAAATTCTTTAATTCTGGAAAATTGTTCTGTAAGAACAACTTTTTGAAAGATTTTCAGAAACCCTCTTCTATGGAGTGTTTTAAATTTATGAATAGATCAAAGACAGAAAACAACACATTAAAAACATTGGAAAAAACCTCATTCCTATCCTGCACTAAAACAATTGAAACAGAGTGATAAGGAATGCCAAGTTAACAAAGACAGAGTAAATAAAAATAATTAAAAATGAAGTCCTGAAAATGTATAAAACCAAAACAACAAACCCCTCCTCAATAAAAAAGAAAAAACCCTTTGTGCATTTCTACACAATTGAAATATGGAGATTGTGCTGGTCAAACACCGTGAACCCTTTTATTCTGCGTACCAGAGATTTGCATTGAGACAAGCAAATAAAAATAGGCTTTTGGTCACAGCATGTACCCTAAGCAGACAAGTTTTGAGTCTGATCCTCTTGTTTTGGATCCCATTACTAATAGTATTTGCATTCAAATAGCTCTGTATCCTGTTCAAGTGGACTATTTTTGAAGCATGTGCAGTAGATGGCTTTAAGTATGAAGACTGAACAAAATTAATTAATTGCTTATTTTTCTTAAGCCTGATGTGCTTTATTAAAGTACATTTTTTCCACTTAATCAGCCAACTGTTAACATTACATTTCTGCAGAGACTTTTATTTTTTCATTCCACTCTTTAGAAACATCATATATTTTAGAATCATAGGATAATTAGAGTTGGAAGAGAAGTTAATGATCATTTTCTCATATCTTTAACTAGATTGTGTACGTCAATGAGGTCAGGTCAGACTCTTTTGGAAAAACAGGGAAGTTCTGACACTTCATGTAAAGTCATACAGCAAAGCCTATCCATGAGAAGTGGCTGGGTATTTTATACAAGATAATTTACTGATACCAGGAATGCTTATATTGCATTTTGCCAGCAGGCAGTTCCTTAGCTATTTAAAACTCTGCCAAACAAACCCCAAGCCCACAATTTTATCTGAGTCTGAAGATTTTTAATTAGAAATTAAATAAGCACCAGTGCTTTCTCTTGCTTGAGAATTTGGAGAAATCAAAGAATGCTGGTAGCAGGTCTGTGCAATATTGGGAAAACCAAGCTGGAAATGTAAACATTTGGTGAATCCTTAAATTTAGAAGGCTTTCTTGAAAGACAGATATATTCTTAGACCAAAAAAGAACAATAATCCTTTCAAAAGTAGTAAATACATATTTTTTTCCTTTGGTGCAAAGAAACTTAAAGCTGGTTTGTGCAAATAGAGAAAATATTCTGCATATTCTAGTTAACTTTTATTCACTTCACAAATATGTAAATATGGAATAGTTTGCCTAAAAGAGCAAGTGTTGGGTCCTAATCCAGCCTACATGTTCAAGCTGCATATCTGAATTTATGGGATATTTTCTTGTTGTTTTGGTTCTTATATCAAAGGGACTCTGCTTAGTGCAGAAAATACTGACGTTTCCTTCAAAATTGTTGGACTCTGAATTAGTCTGTAGCCAATGGAGTTCAGAAAATAGTCCCTTCACCTTCATCCCTTTTTATCTGAGAGCTACTTCCCCTTGTCACCTTGTTTGATTTGAATCCACACTTCAAACAAACAAGAGGAGATGACAGAAAAGATAAATTACAGAAAGAGTTCACAGGTAATTGTAGAAGTAGAAGTAAAGAGCTGAAGGAAGAAAGGGCAAAATTAGCTTGGTTAATAGGATTTGGCATTTTGCAGAAGATGCTGTCATATACCAAGTTAAAAATCTCTTTTTACACCCAATTCAAAACCAAGGTAGAATTTCACAAAGCGTGCATGTATTCTGCATGAATTAGCTGTTTTTCTCTGTATATTTTCACAGACAAAGTTTGTCAATTATCTGTGAAATCAGATTAGTAGAAAGTTTCTAATCAGACATTAGAAAGCTTTAAATATTACCCAGGCTTGTGATGAAATATTACTCAGTCTGTCTTATTACAAACTTCAGCAAACATTGGCTTATAAATAGACTTTATGAAAATAATCAAAGTGTGAACTCACCACAGTGTGGGTGGGATATGCTGCAGTGTTATCAAAGATCTGAGTCACTTGAGCCTTTAAGAGGCAAATGACTGAGGCTCTATGTGCAAACGGGAATAAATTAGCAAGATAAAAATATTTGAGAGGCAAAAAGAAACAAAACAAAACACACGGTTGTGTGTTGCCGTAGTGGTATATTTGAAGTGGCTGATGAATGACGAAGGTGTTACGGCTATTTGTGAAGAAAGAGAGGATGACAATGCCCTAGAAGAATGTATGGGAACAAATTCCTTACTGAGCTCTGATCTCAGACCCCGAGGACACAAACACTTTGGCCATGGTGTTACCTGTAAGGCTACATGAAATTTGAAATCAGGAATGTCTAACTGTGGAGAGGTGTTTTTAGAAACACACTTGGAATCATCTTACAATTTCTTGAGAAGTATAACTACAAGCCAATTTCTTTATTGCATGGATCAGAGGATCAGAGCCAGGTTGGAGAAAGGGACAGGAAGGCATAAAAGGAGATTTCTTTCATGAGATCTGGTTACTGCCCAGTTCCTGGGTACAATGACTGGGGTTTGAGCTAAAATATAGCAGTTTAAGCAAGCTCTGGGGCTCTTTCCTAACTGGGAGTGGGGACTTCAGGAGGGGAGAAAGAAGAGCTTGTAGGCGATCACAGGCTTCTTCTAGGTGCAGGTTCTAAATGTAAGGTAAGGGGTGAGCTGTAAACAGTGACACGAGGGAACGTAGCAATGGTTTCCTGTAGTGAAGGGGAATTCCAGACCATTACTGTTCTGCAAAGGAAAGCATAAATTATGGGGTATTCGGGAACCACGTGTTGAATGGCAGAAGATGATATATAAAAACATGGTTACATCTTAACATAGGAAAGTCTTGCTCAGATAGTATATAGATGCTCTTGGACAGTGGAGAGTGACATTTCATAGAAGACCAGGACAGGAAATTCAGATCTTTATTTTACACTTAATGGAAAAATTTAGGTAATTTCTGCAGTTACCTGAGTATTAATGAAGGAAGAAGGTTCTTCTGTCTTCTGCAAAATGTTTGTTTTCCTATTCCACTGAATAGGGGAATAATGTTGTTTGTGTCCCCTAATTGTTACAACTGGTCTTCTTTCAGCTCCCTACACACCGGGTATCTCATTGTGCCCTGGATGCCAAAGGTACCTGAGATACCTGCATAGGGATGGCAGGTAAGAGAGAGAGAGATCTACAGGAGACCTGGGCAGGTCTTTATTGGCAGCTGGAGGTCAGATGGGATCATTTAGGCACTGGACACCTGTGCTTTGTTGATTGGAGTCAGTGGTACATTTTACTTACTCAAACTTTGCTCTAGTACAGCCATGACTATATTAAATCTGCTGGAAGTGGTGTCATCTGTGCCCCACTCATCGTGTTGAATGTTGTTGTTTCTTTCTAATTTATTTCGTGTTTAAATCACAAGAAGCAAAGAAACATTTTGCAGTGGAGCACTGCCAATTTTCACCACCTGGATCTGTGGGTTTAGTATGAGCTAAAGCAAAGTAAATAATACGCTGGGAAAATGAACACGGAGAATGCACTTACTGATTGTTTTCACAGAATTTCATTATACAATTGTCTATCAATCCTAGTGCCATTAGGGAATCGATTCTAAATTTTGTGTCATCTTTCTAGTAAGTCTTCTAGTAAAACTGTGATCGTATTTTCTTGTTCCTGGACTGAGCACTCTGAGGAACAAGCATGAGTTTAATTTGAGGGCAATCAGATGCTAATTTTTAAGACACTTCTTGCTTATCTATGGTAATTTACTGCAAGGGAAATTTCAGTGGTACAAGGCAAGGAGGAAAACAAAGCAGTTTGGCTCAAATTTCCCTCACACTCTTTGAATGGGGACTGTGCTGCTTATGTAAATCAGACCTTTGGTCTAAAAGAAGCGTGGAGGGCTTTAAAAGGTCCTAAATGGATGGGCGTCTTACTGTCCCCTGCATCATTCCCACAGCCCTGTGTGGGACCGAAGGGGTCCCAACCTGGCCCCTTCCACTGTTCTCTAATCTAGCTATAGTCCTCTGTTTCTTTGTGAATGTGAGGGGACAGAGATGTGCCTGTCCTTCTCTCCAAGTCTTCCCCCTTTATCCCTGCCTAGCAGCTCTGCCAAGCAAGAACGAGGCCATTTGAGACTTTGCAGTTCAAAAGCAAACCTGGCATTGGGGTGACAGTGGGCACTTTCAGGAAAACAAGGAGTTCTTTGAAAAGCAGAGTTAGTGAAACCCTGTTTCTTACACCTTTATATGTTGTGATTTAACCTCAATGTCTTCAGCTCCTGCTTCTCTTGCCCTTTTTTAATACTCCCTCCACCCCTCTCCCCAGGAATCAAGTTCCAGCAAGACTCTTCACTTTTCTGTGTGCTTTAGTTTTGTCCCCTGTTTGGCATCCTATCCAAAAACCTACATAAGTACTGGTTGTGCAACTGAGCACAGTCTGGTATAAGGAAAAAATATTTTGCGACATCTACCCCTTTGTCAGTATTTCTTTAACAGACAATTTTTGGGGAGCTTTCATGGCTCTCCTTTGAGATCCCATTAGCAGCTTGAAAATCTGAGATCACCTGAAAAGAGCAGGAAAAAGCAGAAACATTAAACTTCTTTGCATAATTGTCATTCTGATTAGGACAGATATTTGCTGAGACTGATTCACCAATCACTAATACTTTTTGCCTTGGGAAATGTCTCAAGCCCTATCAAAGAATTAAGGCAGTAGAGTGTTATTGCTCTACAGAAACCTGCTTCGTTATCTCATTGCTAACAAAATGACTTCTTTTTCTGTTTATCCTTTGAAAATACTGTGTGTGATCTGTTGTTCAAATAGGGGTTAATTAAAATGTTAAGAGTTTTCTGTGCTTTAATGTGGGTAAGTATCTACTTGACCACTGAGATATATTGATACCGAATCCTAACCCTTATTACGTAAGCAACTTAGTGATTTTATTTTTTTTTTTTATTGCTTCTCTAATGCAACAAAGCATTGTTTTGTCTATAGCTCCACATTGAAGGCATAAGTCTTTTTTTTTTTTGTGTATTACTTTAAATTCTTCAGTACTTTGGTTACAGTGTTAGTGTCTCGCCACATGAAAAATGACTTGCTTTTAATTTAGTATAGGGGAAAGGTCCTCTATTTTACACTTCATTTGGCTTTCTGTTCTGTAGGTCGGATACTCTGAAAGAGGTATCATAAGATTTACACTTGATATTCTGATATAGGTTTACTGGCTGTATCATATTTAACATTCTCAGGGTAATTTTGGTACCACCATAAAATTTAAGATTCATAGAGCAAAAGGACAAAAGGAACTATTCTATCATCTCCCCTGATCTATGGGTTCCTTATACTTAATCCAGTTACTAATATGTTGAGCCAAGTGTCATGAACTTGATTAAATAATGTTATCCTGAAAAGCTTTCATCCAGTTGGTCTTGTTACACCTTTCATGGAAAATTAGAGAAGTTAGTCCCCCGAATCTTCCCTTTCTTAAGGTCCATGTGTACTGTAATTACAGAACTCTCTACATCATCTTTGAAATAAACTAAACATTACAACTCTGACTTCAAGGCGTTTTCTCCCCTTCCCAGTCATCTTTGTGGGTCTTTATTGCATTCTCCAATATTTAAAAAAAAAAAACCAAGCCACTATAGTATGTGTAGCAGAAGCATATAGTATATGTATAGCATATATTTTAAAAATGTGGGATTACTGAACCAGGCAGGAGGAAGCTTAAGTGCAGTCTGACAGCTGCCTACAGATACTTGCAGGCAGTTACAATGATGATGGATCCAAGCTCTTTTCATTGATGGCAGACGGTATAAAGAGGCGCAAACCTGCATTTTGGGAGGTTTTCTGGCCATGACGCTAGGAAGCAGTCTTTTATTTGGGGGGTTTTGCAGCACAGGTTCTGTCCTTGGAGGGAATGGACTGGACAGAAAAGACAGCAGCTGACCTGACCTTGTGTAAGAGATTGCTGTGCTTTGGATGTGAAGCTGGAGTAAATGATCTCCAGATACATCCTCCAAACAGATTTCAATGACTCTGTGGTATAGAGTTGTGTTTCTCTGGATCAAAGTCCCAAATGTTTTACATGACCATTCAGAGCTTCCCATCACTTAATATTTCATCAGTCTTTTTATCCCACTAGTAGATTTTATCAATAGTATGTAGCCTGTACTATCCAATTGTTGCTGATAATGTTGACTGATAAGCTTCCTGGAGAAATGCCACTATGTTTCCTTCCCTATAATCAATGAAGACTTTTTTCTGATACATAATTTAGTTATTTGTTAATCTATATCACTGATGAGGTATTTCTGTTTAGTAATACTGTTAAGGCAAATAACTTATATTTTACAAAAACCTAAATGTAAAAAGCACAATTGGTCTTTACTATCAAGCAAGTAATTTTTCCCTCAAAAATTGAAATCAGGTTTTTGTTGTGTGGAAATTTTTCCATGAAAATGTAATGACTGGTGCTGATTATCTTTCAAACCCGCTAGTTGTTTTGCTTTAGTTTGTTGTTAAGACGATCCTATGTCATCTGTTCCATCACTATTCCTGGGATTGATGCCAGGTGACCTTGAGCTTTGTGATGCCCCTTTTACAGATGAATTATAGTTTTCCATTTTTCTGGAATTTTCCCCTGTGTTCCAGGGCTTGCTACATATGAATATCAGTAACTCTGAAATTGTTTCTCAGTCCTTTAATGAATCTTTTTGATCACTTTTTTTTCCCATGTATATCTTGTAATGACACTAATTTTCTTCCCTTACAAACACGAGCTTGAGGAGTAATTTTTCCTCTTGCCTACTTTGATCAACACTCTTGTAGCAATAGCCTGCTTTTATCAATAGCTTTTTTTTAGCACATTGATCTGTATTTATCCACATTCCTTCAGGTCTGAATTATGTTTTTGTTATTCATAAGTTTTGGTGTGCATGTACATGTGTGCGTGTATATATATATTTGTCTGTTAGTTCCATCTTTCTGAAATAAATTAGCCAGAGATATTTAAAGATGAGATTTTTGGCAAAGTCTCGAAAGTTTAGGAAAGATCAAGTGGTGTTTCTCTGATGAGATGGAATACACAGCCTCAGTTAAATTATTTATATTATTGCAATTAGCACAGGATCTCAGTACCATCTATACTTAGTGTTCCCTACTTGAACCTCTCAGTGACCCTCTTTGCATTGTTGGAAAAAGTGTAAACTTCTCTTAGTTTTTCTAAGTGGTAAAATTAACCTCTTATTCACCATCCAGGCAAAGAGAGTTGTTCTGGAGGAAGGACACTCTTGCCTACGCTCTCATCCTTCCTCTCTCTGC
>KZ507765.1:2623-74556 GCA_002844005.1 Limosa lapponica baueri
ATGTGGTTGGACTCGATGATCTCAAAGGTCCCTTCCAACCACTAAGATTCTGTGTGATTCTGTGTGTGATTATCAACACACCTCACTGTGGGGGCTGCTCAAAACGCAGACTGGTATAATTGCGGAAAGCCTGCACATCTTAAAAAAGATTGTAAAATAGTTAAGCGAGGCAGTCGCGAAAATCGATCCATGCCGAACCGACCGTGCCCTCCCTGTGGCAAAGGACTGCACTCGGCAAGTGAATGCAGGCCCTTTAATTGACATGGAGATCAGAAAACCCCGTTTGGGTACATCAATGGCCCCTGAAAAAGGATAAACTGCTGCATTTGCATGACTTAGTACAAGAACAATTGGCCGCTGGCCACATTGTACCCACCACCAGCCCGTGGAACATTCCTGTATTTGTAATACCAAAGAAAAGTGGCGATTTTTACATGACCTTCGAGCTATAAATGCAGTCATTGAGCCCATGGGTGCGCTACAGCCTGGTCTTCTTTCACCTTCTATGCTGCTTCAAAATTGGCCAATAGCCATCATTGATCTCAAGGACTGTTTTTTTGCTATTCCTCTACACCCAAGGGATGCACCCTGGTTTGCATTCTCTGTACCATCTGTCAATCAGCAACAGCCTACATGATAACTGTGCTGCTGCAGGTATGCTAAATAGCCCGACTATCTGCCAACTAACTGTAGCAAATGCTTTGCAACCTGTCCAAAATGCAAACCCTCATGTTATATTTTATCATTACATGGATGACATACTTTTAGCCACCGAAAAAGACAAAGACCTGCAGACAGTCATCTGCCAAGTCTGCCTTGCTGTCCAAGGAGCAGGCTTGCAGATAGCCGAGGAAAAGGTCCAATGTGAACCACCTTGGAAATATCAAGGATGGAAAATTACAACTCACACCATCCAGCCACAAGCACTGAAGCTGGCATTACAAATAAAGACTCTGAATGATCTGCAAAAATTGTTAGGAAGTAAGATAAAAAATGTGTCGATGGATTGCCCCAAGTTGTTGCGCTTGCAGCTGTTGCGCGTGCTTTTCAGCTTTTTTCTGATGCAAATCTCAATGTCATAACTGATTCTTTATATGTTACAGGAATTGTTCAGCGTATAGAAGGCACTTTCCTAAAGGAAGTCAACAACACAGTGTTATTCGGACAACTTAAAAAATTATGGCATTATGTTTCCTATTGTAAATTACCCTATTATATCACGCATATATGGTCACACACCTCTCTGCCAGGACCCCTAGCTGAGGGCAGCTGTGCTGCTGATAAAGCCACAGTTGCCCTCGCCACACCGCAATTATTTCAACAAGCACAGCTCTCACATATCATTTACATTTAAAATAGACATTATTGAACCTTGCACACCAACATCTATCACGCCTCACTTAATATCCACAGCAATTATAAAGGACAAGAAAACTCTATCCCCACAAATTTTTGAAATCAGACCATATCTGATCAAAAATACAACAGTGGCTGTTCTTTAACCCATCACGGTCCCTCAAATGAGCTATCTATGCAGGTTAATATCTCTGCAATTACACCTCCTGTCTCACCATTCTCAAGTACATCTCATGCAGGACAGTTAGTGTGGTTGCATGAACGAACCCTCACCTCTCCAAAACGCTCAGGAAGAGATGTGACTGGTATCATAGGAACAGGATTAGGGGTATTAAGTAGCACAGGTGCTGAAGTTTTACCAAAGAAAATAAGCTCAGCAACTAGTAATTTACACAAATGAGAACATCCATTGCAATCTTCCCTAATATATTGCCTCAGTGGGAAAGAATTCATGAAAGGGACCACTACTTGACTATGGATGCACTTGGTGCAGCCCAAAATAATGTTTCTCTACCTCTCAGTTGTATTCAGGCTCAACTGTGGATGGAATCTATGGTAGCAGCAATTATAAGAAGCAGTGAAGAGGGCACCTTACCACTGAAATTTTAAAGGTAATTTACGATAATGACACTAGATTTGAGCAAGAAGAGACATGCACCCAAGGGCCCAGAACTCAATGCAACTCCCTCTCTCAGCGCCAGCTGGAGTATTTTACAATTCAGACACTTCTCTCTTTTCACCTCTCTCTCTCTGGCCCACCCCCTCCCGTAGCTCCCGTCACCTCACTGCCACCCAGCGAAGGGGTGTCTTAGAGCTCCTCATGTATAACGTGCCACAGCTCCCTGGTGTGACACACACAAGTACAGGGGTTTATCATACCTCTGGTTACATACAGGCCCTGGGTAATATTTTGGTGACCTGGTCTGCTGAGACCCAGAGAGACCAGGTTTCTTGCTGCAGACAGAGCCAGCTTCCCATTCGGTCCATTTTATTCTTCAGCTGGTTTATCTTTTCCTGGTCTCACCAACTTCAGCCACAACAGCTACTCCGAAAAGCGAGGAGCAAATCGGGGACAATCGCCACGAACTACCGCCAGAGGCCACCAGCGGCACCCCCGGGGACCGCCGCCCGCTCGCGCCGCTCCCAGCACTGCGCATGCGCCGGAAACAGGGCGTGAGGGCGGGGCCGCAGCCCGCGCCCGGCATGCCCGCGCCCGAAGACTACCGCTCCCAGCATGCCCCGCGGGCAGACACAGCTCCGGCATGCCCCGCGCCCGAGGACTACAACTCCCGGTATGCCTCGCGCCCGAGGACTACAACTCCCGGCATGCCCCGCAGGCCGGCATGGCCGCCCGGAAGCGTTTCACCCTCCTGCCGGTCCCGTGCCGGGATCTCTCCTGGATCGCAGACTCCGCTCCTCGCAGCAGCGCCTGTAGGTCCTCGATAGCTCGTCGGTTACTGTGCCAGGCGAGGCTTGTCTCTTGCCGTTGTCTCCATGTTTCTTTGTCAGGTCCGTGTCTCAATATTTTGTGTCTCTCTCCCCGCTTTTTCCCTTCGATTCCCAGCTGACGAGGTCCCTGATCAGATAAGATTGCTGCAGTAAACGTTCTCACCCTCTCGCATGCCGCGTGCCTTCATCAATTAGTGTGGCTGATCAGGTTTGGTGGTCGGGTTGGTGCCCTCGTATTTTCTTGTCTACGTCTTCCTCTGTCTGCCCTTGACTGGATACCCGTCAAGGAGAAACACTCGCCTTCCACACACCAACAGCAGCTTCATTTCAGCCAGGTCAGGATGTCCCCGAGAGCCTGATGTATCAGCTGGGCCTTCTCCACAGCTGCAGCCGTCAGCAAGGTGGCAGTTTGGAAGCTCATCCTGCATGTGGTGGGTGGCAGGGGTGTCAACGTAACTGCCCCATCCCCAGGCACGGGCCTGCTCGAGAGCCCAGGGCAAAGCTTTGGCAAATCCTGACTGTTGTGACTCTGCACCCGCTGGGTAAAGGGTTGAGCTGGGGGAAGGGAGTGTCAGGCCACAGCCACCTTCGAGGTGAGCAAAGGAATTGGCACTGGAGGAAGGAAACCCAAAAGGCTTCTCTGAGCTCTGAGAGAACAGCTTGGGCTAAGCCTTGAGCGAGGACATCCCTGCAGAGGAAACATCTTCTTGATGAAGGACAAGGTGTTTGTGGGGAGCCCAGGGCTGTGGAGCCAGCAGCATCAACACCCAGGGGTTTGGGGGAGTGCCTGTGGTGGGTGCCTGTACTTTCTGTGAGCAGCTAAATCAGATCTAAAGAGAGGGCCTGCAGCCATCAGCTGCTGAGGTCCTGCACTCCTCAGGGAGACTGCACTGGATGGGGAGACATTTGGGACGTCAGTGGGCAGGCAGAGACCTTTGCCAGCAGTGGAGCCTAAGCGAAGTAGTGGCTGCTGAGCAAACCTCTCTCCATCGCTTCTGTCAGTAGGACAGAAGTGGCTGCAGGGGGAGAGGCTCACTGCAGGCACCAGGCATCCCTGCATAGCACGTCTGCCATCCTGCCAGGATCTGCATGGTGGCTCTCAGGGCAGGTGTCATCAGTGAGGTGAAAATGGAGCAGGAGGTCAGGGAAAGAAAGATGCCCATTGTGAGACAGGTCTATTTTCCCTCGGGCCCTGGAGTAATGCTTTCATTTGGCCCAAGAATGGGAGGAGGAGGACCCTGCGGACTTATGTCCAGCTGCTGGGCACTCACAAGGACTAAGTCCATGGGGAGACTGGGCTCCCGCCATTGCCATGTCTCCCCTCCCTGCCTGCTTTAGTCCTGGCAGGCATCTCTGCCCAGTGCTGTGCTCTGAGTTTCGGTCTGCTGCACGTCTGTCTGTCCCACTGCCCAGCCACGGCTCAAGGCTTGGCACAGCCATGAGAAGGTGACCAGCCTTTGGGGCCACCTGTGACCTTTTTGCCTTACTCTTGCTCCTGCCGGGGAAAAAATACTTGTGACTAGTTTGCCTCCCAGGTGGGACTGGTGGTCCCTCTGCCTCACAACTCACTGGCAGGGTCCTGCCTCAACCACCTTCTCTGAATACCGGGTAAGGAGGGAGGGCACTTCCCGGCCTTGTTCAGCCTGATCTTCTCTCGTTTACCTGCCCATCAACACCAAGATCACACAGGGCCAGGGCTCTGCCTGGGGAGAAGAAAGGGGCAGGCAACAAGCTTGGCTGGTCTCTTACACACATGGTGTTAATTCTCTTTTCTGTATGTCACAAGAGATCTGTGAAAGAAGGTGGTGGAGTCCAGCCTCCTTAGAGGCATCTTTCTCTGCGGTGGAGAGACGGGGCAGTTGCCCACTGGTCTCTGAGAGCTGGACATTATAATGAACATCAGGGACAGACCCCCTCCAACTCTGTAGGAGAGAGAGAGGATGATCAGACAGCTAATTAAGGTCCCCAATGTTTTGGCAGCTACACTCCTCCCTGCTTCCTGTCTCGTCAGGAAGATTCCCAGGTGCCTTCTTCCACCCATCCCTGCTAGTGGAGGAACTCTCCTGACCAGGATGAGAGGAATCTGTTCAATGCTCAGAGCTAGGGAGGAGAAATCTGAGCTGCAGGTCTAGATTTTGATTTGAAGGCATTTTTTTTTTAAGCTGATTTCCACTGTGTCCTGGGGATAGGTGTTAGGCAGGGTTTGTAAATGATCCCGGAGGATGAGACATTTTCATGCTGGGTCCTTCCACCACCGGTGGCCTGAGGAAGGGGACATGGGTAAAAGGATTTCAAAGGCTCATGGGACATACCCTCACTCCACACACCCTCAACCACAGAGAAAGTTCATGCAAGTCTATGACAAGCGCATCCCAAATTATAACTTCAACACTTAACACCCTAACCACATTCCCTCATCCTAAACCCCTGCTCCAAGCCCTCACCCTTACACAGAGAAGTTGTGGAGTTCCCATCCTTGGAGATATTTGAAAAATCTGAATCCAAACCATAGCTCTACATTCTGTCCTCCTCCTCCTAATTCTTCAGTTCTATCAAAAGGAACAGTTCCAATATCTGTTTATTGTACATTTTTTTTAATCTTAACTGTACAAAGAAAGCCAGGTAGGTCAGAAAACAATTATCTCCCCTTTACAGAGATTTCCTCTCCCCTTCCCCTGTCTCCCTTCCCATAGCTGCTGACAAAGGCACATATACTGCCAGATTGATCTCAAAAAACATGCTGGCTGCAGAGCCAAAAACCAGTGAAATCATCCCATAGCAGAAGAACAGAAACGTGAAGAACAAACCACACATCTGCAACTTAGGGTCGCAGTAGCATGACGTGGCTTTTTTGTCTATTACAAATCCCATAACTGCATCTTAGCTGGGAAATGTTCCAGCATCATCAGCAATGACAGCAAAGGAAGAACCAGTTTTCTGTAATGTCTATTTAAAAAAAAAAAAAAATTAAACTCTGCTTACAAATATTCAGGATTCTTGTTGAGAATGTGCTGTGTACCTGCCCTTCTCCTTTAGGAATATCAAGAGGATTCTGTACTGTGTGTATAGCAGCTTGCTGCAACACTGCTGGCAGCTACAGTTTCTTGGTGATTTCTTTAATACATCTGCTGCACTTACAAAAATTCTTTACTTTCCTAAGAACTGAAAATAGGTTTTTATCTGTACGTCAGATGATAATAAAAATGCAGTTCTACTTGTAACTGACTCACAAAACTGCAGGAGATCGAGGACTTGTAACAGGTACAGGATGAGTTCAACAGGGTCTTGAAAACCTCTGCCTTCCTCAGTCCAGAGGGACAGCAGAGTCCAACAGCAGATGCTTGTGAAAATCCCCCGGAGAACCGAGCCTTGTTTGCCACCAGCCAGGCTGTGGTTCCTCTCAGAAGCCCTAAGACTCCAGACATTCACATGCCAGTGGGACCTGGGGTATGAGCCTGCCTGGCAAATGCTGCTGCCTGCTCTAAACATGGTCACTCACTCTCTCAAGCTCTGGTGACAATGCTGAATAAATCTCCCTTGACTTAGATGGCAGCCTAGACTCTTTGTTCAGTAAACACATGGACATCACAGAAGCTTAAATATAAGCAAGATTTAGTTCACTCTAAAGTCTTCTTGTTACAGGTCTGCAAGTTCTCCTGCACAGGAAAAAAACGCCCAACTATGGCATAGGCACTCTGCATTATTCTTGCCTTCTGCTTCTCTCCCCAGATTCAATGGAGCTTCTGTTTGTGACCTTACTTAATGCCATGGTTTGGGCCGCAAACGAGGACACCCAACGTTAGTGAACAAGACACATTTGCTCTGTTTCTATCCGTGCTACATCACTCTCCCCATCGCGTACAAAGACACAGAGTCACTTGTGGCAGCACTGACCTGGAGTATAACTCCAGTGTTCACATGGACAGATGAATTCACGAGTCACCTTGCTGAGTTGTTTCTTTTGCTTCTTAGGTTTTCTCCCCAAGAATAAACAGAAAGACCCATAAAGGATGTGTGAAGCAGTGATATTAGCATCATGTCCACATACTTCCTTTATTCAGTTCTATGAGAGGAGCGTAGTAGGACAATGAGCGTAAAAAAGATTTGATCTCTCAGGTAATTCTTCTGCTTTGGGAAACTGAGTAGCGTATTTTCTCTAGTTACAAAAGCTGCTCCTAAGCTGTTGGCTTGTTTGGTAAAGAGTTCTGTGATCACAGAGAGCTGCAAACAGCAGCATTACTGACAGTGTGGCTGGAACAGATTTGTCACTATCATCAGCCTTAAAGACTGATTTTTTCTTTCAGCTCTTGAGATCTTACGAATAAAGCTACTTCTGTAGAGGCCAAATCCAAGAGCATCTGGTAGGGACAAACATGCTGGTGTTTGTGATCTAATACCATGACAAGAACAGTGGAAGTTACATTCCTTTGGTAGTTCTCTACATTGGTAACAGTCTGAAGCTCTTTTGTGCACATCAGAAATGCTCCACACTCCATCATCCAGTTCTGTTACTGCTCTTCACAAACAGCGTTACTTTTAGTCCTTTGCAAAGTGACAATCTGGGACACAGAATAAGGAGGAAATTTGTGCCATGAAACTTGGCCTTTAAATTTTAAGAAGTCAAGTTAAATACTGCCACCCAGATCCAGTTTTTCTGAACCTACCCTGTATGTATGTGGCTGAGCTTCAATATTTGTACAGGAACGTGCACTCAGATACACAAATATAGCAGTGTCTTTCTGTTCCTACTTCCATACATGTGTTTATGGAAATTTTGTGTATTTTAAAAATGCTGTCTCTCCTTTCTGGTGTGTGTACACCCTTCTGTCTATTGGCACAGCGTTTTCTCCCAGCTTGATTTATACACTATGTCGACGGTTGTTGATCATGGCCACAATGTGTGTCAGGTCCAAACTTTTCATCATAACCTCCATGAACTCCTCGTCTTTCCTTGCTCCCTCCACAAATTCATCCAGAGAAAGTTCACCTGTGTCAGACACAGACAGAAGGCATCAGAATTGCGCCAGTCCACCTCTGAGAAGGAAAAGGAGTACAGTAATCTAACTTTAGAGACCACTTACTATATGTGCACTGTACTATAGCACCAAGAGGCATCAGAGAGTCTTTTTAAGCTTATATGAAACTTCCATGATATCCAGGCAACTCCAGCTTCCTTTTTTTTCCCACACAAGGGAAAGGGTACATAAGAAAGAATAGAGGAAGTGCATAGCTAAGGAGTGGGAGCATAGCTTCAGATTAACCATCTCCTTTTTGGCCTAACCTGTCATAGTCTTAACCTGCCCCACTCTTGTTGGTTGTCATGTTTAAAAGAAGTGACAGAAGGAAGCTGTGACAGGCAGCTAGGCCAAGAAGCCCTTGTGCAGGGAACCAGCTCAGCAGAGTTCTTCTGGAACAATAAAAGAGCCCATCAGAAGGTAATTAGCACATGAAGCAGCAAGGAAAGAAAAATATCTCAAGGACCCACAGCAACTCCAGGGCCATTGACCAAGTTTTGACTGACTGGTCCATGGCACTCCACGTGCTGGCTGTACTGCCTGTACCAGACTCAGTGAAGAAACTCTGAATTTCAAGATTACATTCCAGTTTTTCCTTTCCCTGCTGCTGAATACTTAGGAACAGCTGGGGCCATCTGTTAGTACTTCCACTTCTAACTGACATAAGCTACACACCAACATACAAAAAGGAAAAAAAAAAAAACCCCACAACCAAACTCATGTGGACAGAACACAGCTGAGACTTAGTACAGGGAACAAATCCCGTCATACTGATTATGCAGGGAGAAAAAAGCCTTAGTAAAAGTCATGGAGAATGCATTACTGGGAGAGAATTCATATAACAAACAAATATAAAATGAAGAGGCATAAAGTTCAATCAAGAGAGGAAGGCATGGGTGTCTCTGTAGCACAGAGATCGTCTGAGTTGGATGACAAAGACAGGAATCTTACCATCTCCATTCACATCAATTTTGTCAAAGACCCGGTTGGTGAACTCCTCCGCACTAGTTTCATGGTCACCGCCGTTAATAGCTCGAATAGCCTAAAAGAAAAGAGCAAGAATAGGAAGCTGCCTGATGGCTCCCAAAATGACAGACTGATCCCACTGCAGCCTGTCAGCGGAAGTTCAGAAAATGACAGTACATTCCCCAAACAAACCAGCATCACAGGAAAACGCAGCGGAAATGACCAGGCTTTACAGCAGGCACTGAAGGGTGCAAGTGGAGCATGGTTCTGGAGCATGGAATGAGCAATAAAACCCAGAGGATCACCCTAAATCTGCTTGGGCAGAGGTTAAACGCTGCAGAAATGGCAGAATCATGATCCACCAAATTGATCCACTTTATACTACCCTGTGGTCCACCAAGCCCAATAAACACCATCAAACACCCTCTGCACGTGACATTATGAAATTCCTTTGTTATATGCTGTGGTCATTTATTTCTATTCTTGCTTTCCCAATTTCCGTTTATATACTGCTTCCTGTGTGTCCCACTTCTCCCTAAAACTCACTGGAAATTCATTTTCAGCTTGAGAAAGCTTAAGCATTATTCACTACTGTTTACCACAATTCATCTTATTCATAACCATATAGTGCAGGGTTCTCTTCTTTCCATGCCTAATTGTTTCCTTTGTTTAAGGATGTCCCTGAAATATGTGATTCCAGAGCCTTCATATTGATTCTAAGACTGTTCATTTCCTAGTTTTTACCTCCTGTACCTTCTGATATTTGGTAAGTTTCTTCATTCTTTTTCAAATGCCATTTTACTAAAACTAAGTATCACCTCAGGCTGCCAAAAAGACACTGAACTACACCGACAAAATTCCAAGGGCAGTAAATTGGTTGCCACCAATTATCAACCACAGGATTTGCTTCTCAAGAGCTCTGTGTTAATTCATATCCAGGTGAGAATGCATTACTAACATCTTATTAGTGGTTTTATTTGTGGACAGCTCAGGCTTCAAATCTTTATCAAATAAATTCTCTGACCTTTCTTATTGAGAAATGTAAATTTTAGGGTCAATCAATCTTTCCTGCATCTTTCTAGTTTCCCCAGTCTCTACAGAATGATCTGAACTTCCAGCATGATTCATTCTGAGATATTCATAAGGTCGCGTTTATGCCTGTAATTCCAACACCTCCCACAATAGCTATCTGCACGCAGTCTTTTCCACTGACAGTCATTCTTCAAACTATTTGCCAGAGTCAGAAATGTTTCATTACATTGACATTTAGGAGCTGGTTCTAAAAAGCAAGCTGGGAGTAACTCTCCAACTACTATTCGCGTGGGGAAAAGGACACACGAAGGACACATTTCAGAGACTGCAACTGACAGTCACAGAGTCTGAAATCTTGGAAAGTGCAATTTAGGTCTGAGGCAGCTAAAACAATTTTTTATGCTGTAATATATGCTGTGCGGGTAAAGAAGAGTCTGTCTGTCTGCTCACTGGACTACGAGATTGAGGGGAATTCTGCTAAAAGAAAGAATGCTGCTAAAGAAGGTCTTATCCATGATCAGTCATAGGGCGAATAGTCTGACTTGTGTGGTGGAATTTGTCTTTAAGGAAAGAGGAAAGCACACAGACTCCTGGAGACTCACCTTAATGATGTTGAGCAATTCATGTCGATCAATGCAGCCGTTGCCATCCACATCATAGAGCTTGAAATACCACCGCAATTTCTGCTCCATTTTCCCACGGAGAACGAGGCTGAGGGCAGCCACATATTCCATGAAGTCAATGTATCCATCCTGTGGGAAAACGGAACCCAAATTGTGACAGGAACAAACAGGGAGTTACCGCTCTGGAACTGTTTTACCTTGTTGCTCTTCAGACTCACAGCTAAAAGAGAAAGGAAAACAAATGGCAGAGGGACTTGGACTGAGGGAAAAGGGTTTTTCACGCTCCACTGAAATAAAAAGTGACTGAAGATATTTTTTCAAATACATAGAACATTATTTGATAGCTGGAAAAATTGTTCTGTATTTAGGTTTTTAAACATTCCATTTCCTAAATCTACAAAGAAACTCAAAAAGCAACTCTGGAAGAAAAATGCCAGACAGTAAAGGCTCATAATCCCTGGATTTACCACTGAATAAAATTTGAAGCGGTTAAAAAGAAACAACAAATAAAGTGCTTCTCTCTGTCAAAGATTCGGAATAACTACTTCAACAAATTACAGAGCAAAAAAAGGAAACTTTCATTTATTAAGGTATTTAAACAAGGAGTCAGATGCCTTTCTGGAAGGGATGTAAATAAATATGTGTAAAAGGTGAAGGCAGGTGGACTAGCAGAGCACAACTGTTTTACAGCAAGAATCACATTTTAAAATAGTAATTCAGAATCATTGTAGTACTCTCCTTGTGTGAGTTTTTCATAACTTCATTTTTTTCACAGAAAACAGAACAACCAGCTCTAAAGGTGGGAAGGAGGGCATGACTGCAATTTAGAAAATAACTGTTGAAAATTTATCCTCTGTGTCCTCAGCAGAGTTCTCAGAGCCTGAAGGTCCTGAGAGCAGATGATGTCTGCATTATTACAGGGTGGCTCTTCCTCTGGGTGCTCTTGTTCCTTGCCCTTGTTTATAAAAGGAGCTTATATTAAGTGGCTAACTACTAACAGGCTAAGATTAACTGATGTGGGTTCATCTCCACTAGTTGCCATGCTCTTACTTCATTCCCCTTAAGATCACTTTATCACTTTATTTAGAAGATAGCTTTTTATTTTTGTATGACCAAATTTGAACTTGAGACTCTTCTTAAAACATTGTTTGCCGCATAACATGGGCCTCACAGGAGATCTTGGGATCGTGTAATGTCCTTGAACAAATTTAAAAGCCCTTAAACATCCCAAGAAATGGCAGAGGCAAAGGAAAAGACTTGTGCAAGAGCTGTAAATGTGTCAGTTTAGTTTATAAAACTCCGTCTCATCACTATCATCATTCTGGGCACAGAGAACTTCAGGATGAGAAGGGCTCATTCCAGTCATTGCATTCACCACAAGATCTCAGCTACCCTAATAGAGCCTGAGTGCTTCTCTCTCACCTTGAAGAATTTTGTAATATTCCTTAGCATTCCTTAACTCCTTATGCCTTCTCACATGTTGTCCCTCAGCTTACCTTCTTCAAAATCACCCCAGTGATTTCCCACTTGTTTCACACATCTCTCTGACTAGTTCTTCCTCGACTCGCAGACATCTGCTCCAGCCGTTTCCGAACCTTGGAGCAGAGCACAAAGCTGAATTTTTCCCCAGATTTCTCTGTCATTGAGATTACAGGCCTGCAAGCATAGGCTTAAGGATATATGGATTTAAAAAAAAAAAAAAAAAAAAAGGCAAAAGTGAGGGGCATTGTGTGCTTAAAGGAATTGTGGGGGGCTACTGTTTGCTACCCTGTCGCCTGTCCCAGTGAGGAATACCACCTACCTCCTAGCTCTGCTGAATGCTATACTCTGTCCTGGTTTCTGTGGGGATAGAGTGAATTTTCTTTCTAGTTGTTGCTAATTGATGTTTATACTATTCAAAGACTTTTTTCAGCTTCCCATAGAAGCTGAGAAGGAGCATACCCAGAATGATGGAATGGCCAGTGAAATATTCTGTACCATAGATGTCAGGTATATAAACGGGGGGTGGGTGGGGAGCAGGAATAGGGGATCACTGCTCGGGACGGGCTGGACAACCAATTACTGGGTGGTGAGAGTTACTTGTGGTGTTCTACTTTATCTTGTATATTATTTTACCATCATTATTATTATTGTTATTTTCCTTTTTTCTGTTATTGTTCTATTAAACTGCCTTTACCTCAACCTGTGATGTTTTTTTCCCTTTCCTTTCCCCTCCTTTTGTTCCTCTTCTCCCCACTCTTCTGGGGGGAAGGGGGAAAACTGCGTGGTCCTGGCTGCCGGCTGGGGTAGAACCACAACTATCTCCTGGCGCTGAGGAGAGCCACATAGATTGTCTGCCCATGCAGTACCAACTTCAGCTGCCAAATACCTGGAAATTACTTCCTCTGTAAATGTCATAATGATTTCTATTGTGTTTGATTCCTGTAGTCTCTACTATCTAATACAGATATATTTTAAAATAATAAGAACATAAAAGAATAAGAATAATAATGAAATTCCTTTCATTAGTATTTTGCTAGTCCAACAAGGCCAAGTCAGTTAATACACAATAAGGAATTCTCAAAATTCAAACACAAACTTGTACAAGGTAGGTAGACACCTACACTTATGCTGTCTATGTCATTACCCATGCACATTGATTTTGTTCCTTGCATTTAGCTACTTTACGTTACTGTCCCTCAGCAGCTTTCTACACCAACGTCTGTAAGAGAAAACCAAGGCCTCTGAAAGTGCAGGAGCTGGTTTGCTGTTAAGCAGTACAAGGCAGTTCATTTTCTTGCCGGAGAACTCACCTTGTTCATGTCGAATGTGCGGAACATCTGCTCGATGTACTCATTGGCCTCCGGATCCAGCCCTCGAAGCCCAAAGAACTGTTTAAATTCATGCTCCGTCAGCTGCCCAGAAGGACACTCCGTCATGAACTTTTTGTACCAGTGGTGGATCTCAACAGCCTGCAAATCATCCACTGTTGAGCTGCTGTTGCTCCCCATGTGTATGTCTGGTCAGAAGAAAGGTACTACAGAAATGATCCTGTTCCTGCTGCTCTCACCGCACTGCCCGTCTGCTCCTGTCCACGTTTGACATTCCTGTCAGTTAAGCGAGGGCTCTAACTTTCCACAAGCCAATTATAAATGTTAATCTTCTTAGAAGCTGATTTACAAACCCAAAAGTTTCAATGATACAAACAGTCTTCTTAGAATGGACAAGAGGTGCAAGTTAATCTAGCAAATCACTGCTATTTCAGGAGCCAAATCAGAAGGGGTGAGAAGATTAATCAGACGCTGGCATCAGGAGCTATACTGATTTGGTAGACCCCCCTATTTTTACCTTTGATATAATTATACATGAAGATAAGAGGAAAAGGCTACAAGACGTGGGATTTGAGGTGAAGATCTGCTTCTCTAACTGGATTTGAGAGTCTGTTTTCTCAAATAGAAACGTTGAATTACTCAGTGTACAGGACCAGAAAGTGTTGGGCTGTGTGGGAAAAAGGTCATCTCCACGTACACGAAGGGGCACAGAGGAACAAAGGCGGCTGGGGGCACCCAAGTAATCCCCTGACCTGGCTCATCCCAGAACCACCACAGAAGTGCAATCAACCCATAAAAGGCTCATCTGTGCAAAAGGGAAGGAGCAAAAAAAGAGCGCCACAGCCTGGGGAACCCAAATAACCCAGTAAGAGAAATGAAGCCCCTGTGCCGGCTCCTTCTAAGGCTGTCATAGGGGAGCCGTCAGCCCCATGGGCCTGGAGGTGACACCCAGCACAGCGAGTCAACGGGAGAGGTTGTCAGAGCACCTGACAGTGGGGTTACTGCCCGAGTGTACGGGAAACATTGTGGGGTGCAGGGAAGGACCACTTGGGGACTGCAGAAGACTTATAATGGGATGTTTAGGGGAGGAACCGAAGATGGGAAAGAGATGGGTCTAGATGGTTTGGGGATGAACAAGCATGGGAAACTGGAGGGAAGGGGGATAAAGGGGCTGGTTGCATGTAAAATGGTTGCAGGTCAGTATGAGGGTCCAGCCATGCCCTGTGCCTGACCAGCACAGTCTTTCCTGTCTTCTAACATTTCTAACTCTTTTTCTGGCTGCACAGCTCTGTTCTGTGTGCCGGTGTGTGCATGGGGATTTAGGTGCCCACGGCTGAAGTGGGGACCACAGGTCACAGGAGCCTGCACGTATCTGATGCCAGCAACTCGAGTCACGGAGGATCTAATGCCAGCAGCGGGTGTCAGACTATGGGTCACCAGTTCCCACCTGTCTTGGGTGGCAGCGACTGGAGCGAGTGAGAGTATGTAAATCAGTGTACGGTCACTGGTGAATATCAAGCCAAACCAGCCAGCAAAGAGGTTAAGTGGTTTGGGATCCAGGTGTGTATGTCTCTGATAGTGAGACAGCTGGAGGAGCTGGCTATGCGGAGGACCCATCAGCCCAACTGCTGGAGACACTGTAAGGTGTGGGGCCGAGGAAGACCCACTTGTCTGTGCGTGTTCTCTGTGCAGGAGACAGACAGCTGGAGAAAGCAGGAATCCCAAGGGTCTCATCACAGTTACTGGAGGGACGCATTGTGTCCATGCCTCTGTGTGTTGGTGTGTGCAAGGGGACCTGTACCAGCAGCTGCAGTGGGGCTGGGGCCTCGGGGGGCCGGCATGTCAAGGTGCCAGCAGCAGGGGCACTG
This sequence comes from Limosa lapponica baueri, assembly GCA_002844005.1. NCBI lineage: Eukaryota > Metazoa > Chordata > Aves > Charadriiformes > Scolopacidae > Limosa > Limosa lapponica. Next base: position 17,743 of record KZ507765.1, read on the forward strand.
GGCACCCAGGGCCAGCTGCTGAACAGGCGGAGTGTCTGAACCCAGCTGCTGGAGCCACCAGCATTGTGCACACGTGTGTATTTCCCACTAATGGATCTGCATCCCGATGATGCAGGGATGCCTCCACTGCTGCTGTTTGGGTTCGTGTGAGAGCTGGGTGCTTCTGTCTGCGTTGCTGGCTGGGTGCATGTGTATATACATGTTGTATACATGCATGTGTGCACATGTGCCTACTAAGAATACATTCTCTGCTTTGCAACTGGTCGGACCCGGGGAGATGGAGCTGTAGCAGCCTCACCTCTCTCAGGCCACCAGATCTAGCAACCTCCTGTCTGGTAACAGCACAGAGAATCAGAGACGATCAACCATGTTTACTTAGGAATGGTTGTCATTCACACATTTCATCCTCACAAACCTGTATCTGTTAAAACACAGTAATAGCTTTCTTTTGTAGTGTAATTTACAAAAAAAAAAAAAAAATCCAAACCCATAAACATTTTATAACAAAACAAAGAGAAGTAATTTTAGATTCTGAAACAATGAACAGTGCTAAACAGTCCATGTACTTATCTTTGTGGCCAGCATCATATAACAATTTAAGTAGCACCACCTCAAATTCACTTTCTCAAGCATACTAAAATCAATGCAACAAGACACAAATGTTTCAGCTACACACAGATAAACATTATTAAGACCATTAAAAAATTGTTTGTGTTACTGAAATGTAGTGAGATACTAGTGTAACTGAGCCTTGAAAATTGTCAGCATTAATCCATTTAAGGAGGACAGTATGTGAAGGAGATGGAGGATTTCTATCTTTGTTAAACACCATTACTAAACATTCGTAAACTAAGAACTCAGTGTTATGATCAAAATCTTGTTTATGGACAAAGAGGAAGTAAACCTTACATATAGGATCATAGATCACAGAATGGTTTGGGTTGAAAGGACCTTAAAGCCCCCCCAGTGCCACCCCCTGCCCTGGCCAGGGACACCTCCCACCACACCAGGTTGCTCCAAGCCCCCTCCAACCTGGCCTTGAACCCCTCCAGGGATGGGGCAGCCACAGCTTCTCTGGGCAACCTGGGCCAGGCTCTCACCACCCTCCCAGCCAAGAAGTTCTTCCCCACATCTCAGCTCCACCTCCCCTCTTTCAGGGTCAAACCCTTCCCCCTCCTCCTAGGGCTCCCCTCCCTGATAAAGAGTCCCTCCCCAGCTTTCCTGGAGCCCCTTGAGGGACTGGAAGGGGCTCCGAGGTCTCCCCAGAGCCTTCTTCTTCTCCAGGCTGAACCCCCCAACTCTCTCGGACTGCCCTCACAGCAGAGGGGCTCTACATATATATTGTAAAGTCAAGAATTTATTGTTAGTATAATAGAAATTTTAACAGTCTAGTTCAAGAGTCATCACTAGTTTAGATCTAATTACAGAAAAGCAAAGAAAAATAATGTAGGTTGAGTACTTATAAAGGGGAAAAAAGTTGCACTAATAGCAATAATACATTTAAAATTGCAACACACACACTTAGTTTATATGCTTTTTCTGGTGTTACACTCACCTGACTGCTACTCCTCTGGATATTCTGATGTTCACTCCGATGTTTGTGGTGGGGGTTGTCATGGCAAGTGGTCAGCATCTAGACTCCTTCACCGGGAGGAATGTGATGTTAATGGTTTCATCCTCTCTTCTTTTTCATGTTGTTTTTTGGTTTGGATTGTTTTGTGGTTTTTTCTCCTTCTCTTTCCTTCCAATTAGGCTCACGTATTATCAGAGTTATGTTGATGGTTGGACTAAATGATCTTAAAGGTCCCCTCCAACCTAGACAATTCTATGATTCTATGTATTACTAACTAAATTTATGCCTTTTTCTTTTTACATTTATATTTGCATTTACTCTACATCATTGTGTTAGAGCAGCAAATATCTCATTTTACCCAGAATAACTGCTTGCTAATACTACCTATATAAAACCATGTTTGTACCACACAAGGATAAATAAGTAAAATAAATTAGCCGTAGACACCCTATAATTAGAGAAATGGCTCTCAGAGCTAAACCAAATGAAACAACGCTGCAGGCAGGTCATGATAAATTCAGAGCAGGCCTGGCAAGCCTCAGCCCTGAGGCCTTGCAAACTCAGGGCAGAGCCTATGCAAATAGCCTACGACAGGACTACGTTGTCCCATCAGGAGCAGGAACAGGAGTGCATTTGAACGTAGGTGCTAACACATGATGGAGACAGCTGGGAGGTGAGGGCAATTGCACTGCTCAGACTTCACCAAGTCTTCAGGAACTTCATGAAGTTCAAAAAAGGCAAGTGGAAGGTCCTGCAGCTGGGCAGGGGCAATGCCCACTATCAACAGACCAGGAGGCGAATGGACTAAGGGGAAGCCTGAGAAGAATGACTCAGAGACACTAGTAAATGAATTGGCCATGAGCCGGCAACACGGGCTGGCAGCCCAGAAAGCCCCTGCACCCTGGGCTGCATCCCCAGCAGTGTGGCCAGCAGGGTGAGAGGGAAGATTCTGGCCCTCTGCTCCGCTCTGGGGAGACACCACCCCACCCCCCAGTGCTGCCTCCAGCTCTGGGGCCACCAACATCAGAAGGACACGGAGCTGTTGGAGTAGGGCCTGAGGAGGCCACAGAGATGCTGGGCGGGCTGGAACACCGTCCTGTGAAGAGAGGCTGAGAGAACTGTGGGTGTTTAGCCCAGAGAAGGCTCCAGGGACGCCTTACTGCAGCCTTTCAATAAATAAAGGGGCCTAAGAGGAAAGATGGAGAAACATTTTTCAGCGAACCCTGCAGTGACACAACAAGAGGTGACAGTTTTAAACTGAAATTGGGCAGGTTGAGATTGGGCACCCCTGGAGGTGTTCAAGGCCAGGCCGGACGGGGCTCTGACCAGCCTGACCTAGCGGAATCTGTCCCTGCCCGTGGCGGGGGGTTGGACTCGTTGACCCTCAGAGGTCCCTTCATCCCAAGCACCCTGTGACACTGCAGCGCTCCCGCCCCTGCCGAGCGTTCTGTCACACCGGGTACACGCCACCCCTCACCGCAGCCCTACCGACGCCTCAGAGAGCCCCCGCTGATTGGTCGCTTCCTTGTTATGGGGCGGGTCCCCAAGACCGACGTGGGATTGGTGATTTTGTGCCATGTTGCAGGATAACCATGGCGCCGAGGCGGCTGCTTCACCTCAATTCGCTGACGCTCACGTCTATCTTTGTATTTCCGCAGATGATTGGCTAGTCTTCTGCGGGAAGGCGGGGCCTCTCTGCCGGCGGAAGCCTTCGCGGCGTGTTCCGGTGCTGAGGTGGCTGTGGGCGGGACCGGTGTCACATCGCGGAGCTGTGCTGGGGTCGGCGGGCGCGGGCCGGCGGTAGGTCGGTGCCTCTCTCCACTTCTTGGTGCTGTCTTTCCGCCGTGTGCTGTCTGCGGGGTTGCGGCTGTCGCCCGGCCCCGGGCGGTGGTCGCGAACCGGGGTCTCCGCCGTGCAGCGCTAGGACGCCGCTGCCAGCCGTGCGGGGGGCGGCCCTGCAGGGCCTGGGGAACCGGGGCGGGGTCGCAGCTTCTCGGGGTCCGGGCGGTGAGGAGCAGCGGGGCGGGCTGCGCCGGCGGCGGTCCTCTCTCTCCCGGGCTCAGTGGACCCGCCCGGCCCCTCCATGCCGTTGCGCGCACTGCGGTCGTGCCGCCCGTCGCCCGCGGTCAGACCTGGTGTCCAGGTGTTCCCGGCCCGGGAAGGTTTCTTCCCTGTGAAGCCGCCGGAGGCATTGTGTTGGGGAGGCTCTCGTCGGTAAATGCCGACTAGTGGGGCAACCGAGCGCTCCTGCAGTTGGGTCGGGGCTGGCTTCCCCTTCCCTTGGAGGAAGGTTGTTGCCAGCTCCCGAGGGCTGGGATGGTGGGTGGCAGCGGTGGTCGAGATCTGCTGCTCTCCTTCCATCCTTGTCCCTTTCAGAGCCCCTCTGCACAGTGGGAGAGGTTTGGTCCAGGTTTTGTGTACAGCAGCGATGCCTTCAATGCCTGTTTGCTTTCAAAAGAAGGGAAATGCAAAGAATTAAACTTATTTTATGTATAATATATGTATAATAGAATAAATTAGGGAAAACCATTGTCAAGTCTGTCTTCCTTATGGCTGATACGTAGAGATAGAAATGTATTTATGCACTGCTTACTGCTTGTATGCAGACTGTCCTATGGCTAGTAATGGATTTAGGCAGCTTGGATGAGTAAGGGAGGTATATTTCAGAGTAAAGGAGCCTCTTCTAGAACACTGCTGGTAGTCCCAGTGTTCAAAATAAAGTCTTACGAGCAAAAGTTTATTAGTCATAGAAATGCTGAGCAAAACAATATTTTCAGCTACAACCAGAACACAAACTCTACTGGCTTACATCCTGTACACAGTGGGGGTCTTTTGTGTTCTGCTGTTAATTACAAAAATGGATATCTATACTGAAGTCAGTATGACTCTGGAAGAGCGATAGTCTTGTCTCTGAAAGCAGTACTGTTTACTTATTTGGGTGAGGCAGTGGAACACGGCATAACGTCTGTCCTTTTGTATTTGTCTACTTCTGTTTATGAGGAAATTGGCCAATATTGTATAATGCTTTCCTGGTATAAGGTCAGAAGTAAATATAAAGTGTGAGCACCGGGATGTTCCTGCCACAAGTCCTTCAGGCTAATTCATACGACAGCTACCACCTAGTGTGCGGACTGTTGGCTTTGAGACGGTATTTAAAGCTATGTTATGCTTGTTCCCCGGTTTATTCTCGGGGAGAGTTTGAAGAAGACTGAGGCAGGCTCTTTACAGTGGTGCCCAGTGACAGGACCAGAGACAATGAGTACAAACTAAAACACAGGAGGTTCCCTCCGAACATCAAGAACCATTTTTTTACTGTGTGGGTTACTGAGCACAGGTACAGGCTGCCCAGGGAGGTTGTGGATCCTCCATCCTTGGAGATATTTAAAAGCTGTCTGGACATGGTCCTGAGCAGCTCTCTCTATGTCTCTGGGCAGCTGGTGGTCCTGTTTGAGCAGGGAGGTTGGAACAGATGACCTGGTCTAACTTCACCCATTTTGTGATAAGATCCTCCCTGAGCCTTCTCTTTGTTTTTCTATGCTGAATTTGCTCCAGCAAGTTCCCACCTCTCTTGTGGTGAGCCAGGACTGGATGCGGCACTCCAGATGTGGTCTCACCAGTGCCGAATAGAGAGGAAGGATCACCTTCCTCCTGGCATTGCTCCTAATGCAGCCCAGTGTTGGCCTTTGCCCTGAGGGTGTATTGATGGCTTGTGCTCAGCTTGTTGTCCACCGTGATGGTCCTTCACTGCAGAGCTGCTTTCCGGCTGGTCTGCTTTCAGCACGTACTGGTGCATGGGGTGATACTTCCCCAGGTGCAGGAGTTTGCATTTCTCTTTGTTGAACTTCAGGAGGTTCCTGTTGGCCCATTTCCCAGCCTGCCCAGCCTCTGGATGGGGTCTTGGCCACTCCTTCCAGCTCTGTCAGCCCAGGTGCGCTGCTGGGTGCACCCTGTCAGGCCCTTGCACTTGTGTGTGACCAGTTGGTGCTCCCTAGCTTGGTCTTCTTTGTTCCAGACTTTCCACCTGGTGTCAGTGGACTTGGATTCCTGAAGCCTGGTCTTGCCACTGAAAACTGAGGGAAAGGAGACAGTGAGGACTTCGGCCCTTTCTGTGATCAGGGACCCTGCCACATTTAGCAGCAGGCCTGTGTTTTCCCTAGGCTTCCTTTTGCTGTTTATATAATTGTAGAATCACTTTTCGTTCCCCTTCACATCCCTTGCCACATTCAGCTCACCTGAGAATATAATTTAAAGATGAGTGCAAGAGACGTGAATCTGTAAGACCTGAGTTTGGGTTATTGAAGTCCATGCTTGTGCCAGTAGTTGCAGATGGGCCCCGGTCTCTCCATTTGCATGTGGAGGAGCCAGCTGTAAGCCAAGCCCAGCAAGGCACATTATCTTGAGTTCAGTAGCACGTTAATGTAGCCTGGACAAAGGCTAGAGAATCGCTCGCTTCTCAACATGGCCCATGTACACCTGCTTGAAATTGTAGTACCTGTAGCATGCAGATATGTGCTGAGGCCCAGATGTATTTCTGGTTACAACGGATGTCTGCAGATGCCTAGATTCTACTTTTTTCCATTTTTTTAATGCCACTTCTAACAATTCGTCTATTGGTTCTATCAGTCCTGAGTGTGTCATCTTACATTACCTCATGTCCCTTCTCAACCACGTACCGTACATTTGTGACTTTAAGAAGCTGTGGCCTAATGCTCAATAGGAAGATCAGATACAGCCTCTTCAAATATTGGTAACAGTCAGAAAGAGGCATTTTTGCATTTGGGTGACTGTTTTCTAAAATGTGCTTTTAGCATTGTCAAGACAGCGTGGTCTGTTCCTCACTGGGGCATTGTGGGGGTGGGGGTTTACAAAACTATAAATTCTTTATTATTTTTATAATGAACCAGGGATTCCAGGTCTTTAAATGAGTCTTTTATGTTACCAGCTTGGTGAATAGTTGATGTTGACAGAAGAAGTTTCTCTAGTAGGAACAGGAAAATTATATTATTGTGGAATTCCATGCCTCAGTCTCACTCGGGGCCAGTGAGAAATCAGCAAAGCAGCAGTACTTTTTTCACTGGCTGTTGTATTGATAGGGAATGTGGACAGTCCTAGCTGGCTGACAGTATGCTGCATGAGTGCTTTCATCCTTTAGAACTCTTTGCAAGAGACTGTCCCAGGCCTGGCTTCTTCCCTCATGTCTTTTTGCTTCACTAACCGCTTTGGAAGCGTTTTGCTCTATAGGCTGAAGAGACTAAGCTCATGCCATACAGCATAAGAAACCAAGGCACATCTGCAAGAACAGGAGAAAATCAGTTTCCCGAATGGGGAAGAATTTTAACTTTTTATTCTTATTGCAAGTGATTGGCTGTAATAATCCCAAAGTGTACTGTGTAGGATGAAAAATGGGCTTATTTCTTTACTGTTGGATCAATTATTTTCCTCTTTTTTTTTTTTTCTCTCTCCTTAAAAAGTCTTGGTTCATGCAACCTGTCAGTACCCAAGAGATAGAAAAGAATGGCGTGAAGGACCTGTGTATGACTACTGTGCCTTGGAAACCTCTCTACTACTGAATAAGCAGAGCTATGAGCTACTCGGTGCATAAAAGAGGTTGGTGTTCACATGCCCTTTCCTGCTATCGATACTCTTAATGTGCATTGTGATACTTCCTACATCTGCAAAATCAGATGTTTAGGAAGTGTGACTGCTACAGAAAAATGAAGCATGTGGCAATCTATGAGGAAAAATTTCCTTGCTAGGATAAAGGAGGTCAGGAATGAGTGGGTCATTGTAGCCAGATTTAGAAGCCTGCTTCTAGCTAAACAGAGCTAGCTTGTCATATTAAAAGATTCCATTTGATGGAGATAGTTTACATTACAATAACTAACGTGAGTTTGCCTAGTTTCAGTTTGCACTACTGGAGCTTCTTTTATATTTGTACTAATTATTTTGCCAATTTCAGGCATGGACTTACAGTTGGGGCAGATCTACAGCTTCTCTGTTAAGAGATGTCAAGTGTCACGTGTGACCTTTCTTCATAGAATAGAATGATTTAGGTCTTAAGGGACCTTGGGAGTTCATTTGGTCAGACCCTCTGCTCTTAGCATGGCTGACTTCAAAATTAGATCAGGCTGCTCTGAGCCTGTTCCAGAATTTTTTTTATCATTTTCCCTGTGTGTATTTTTTTTTTCTGATTGCAGCAAAAGAAATTTCAACTTGTGTGCACTGCCTCATGTCCATCTGCTGTGCATCTCGTAAGAAATGTCTGGCTCTGTCTTTAGCTACCTAATAGGCAATTATAGGGAAGACAGCAATTCTGTCCCCCTCCCCACCCGTTGTTCTCAAGGCGGAACAAGCTAAGCATTCTCAGCCTCTCCGTATGACTTGGGGGCTTTCTGCTGTGCTTGCTTCAGTTTGTCCCTGTCATTTTTGTGTATCAGGGAGCTTGAAAGTGGACACTGTACAAGTGCTAAATAAAAGAATAATTGCCTCCCTCAACCTGCTGGCTGCGGTCTTACCAATGCATTTCAGTATATAGTTGACCTCTGCTGCTAGAGCACATTGTTCTCATGTTGAGCTTGTCCACCAGCATCCCTGGTTTGTCTTCTGCAACACAGTTTCACAGCCAGTCGGTCCCCAGCCTGTACTACTCCCTGTGTTTGTTCTATCCCAGGTGTAGGGCTCTGCCTTTTTTGAACTTCATGATTTTTCTGTCCATCTGTTTCTCTAGCCTGTTGAGATCCCTCCGGGTGTCAGCTCTATACTTTGGCTTATCCACTGCTCATTAGAATTTGGTGAACTTACTGAGGTGGATTGCATCCCATTGTCTGGGTTAATAATGGAGAACTTAATCTGCCATTCTCCTCAAAATGGCAAATCATGCATTTCTGGCTGGTACTGCTGCATTTTTCTTGTTCTTCACATCCACTTCCTGGATCACTTCAGCTCCTGAATTTCAAGGAAAGGAAAGCAGCTATGCTAAGCAGCAGCCAGAGCAACATGCCCTCTCCAGACTATTCCCTTATGTCAAGGTCCTGTCATGTCACATATGTGACGTGCAGAGGTCTCATCATCTCTCTAAGGTGACACACTTGCATCTCCTCAGCAGGCATCAGGGCTGAGTTCACTGTTCCCACTACTTATTAACAAAAAGCTTCTTGTATGTGTTTACAGGCCATGTTTGGCCTGTAAGTAAGTGACTTCATTTAAGAATCGTCCTCTGCTTTTTTGTTCGGAGAGCCTGGCCGCTGTTGTTAACATGATCAATTCTTTATTCCTGAGGTTTTACTTTGGCTTTTCTCTCTTGGTAGAGGAGATGTATTCCCTGTAAGCCTGGTCTCCTCTATAACGTTAGAGATAAGCATGAAGGGATGCTTATTGTTCTGAGCAGTTTTGACTCTGTAACTGCATTCTGATTCTGTTTTGTTTTAGGCTGAAGATGCTGAGCCGTTTGTCAGGTTTAGCGAGTACTGTTTTGCAAGAGCTGTCAGGTGATGATGGAGATGCAGTTCCTGAATCCTCTGTTGCTGTAAGTACAGTTTTGCAGTTTTTAGATCTAAAGGCTTTAAGATCTTATTGAGAGTTAGTCTGGGGAGTGTGAATCGTTTGACTGCAGTCAGAACTGTTTCCTGCTTCTTCATTGCTGAGCACCAGACTGAGCTGTCGTTCCACTCTGCTGCTCCTATGTTCCTGACCTCTTCAGTCAGCGCTTTTGTGGGGCAGACCATAATCTCCTTAGTTCCTACATCTCAAGGTGATCCTAGAAAACAAACTAGAATTAGGGTGAAGAAAGACCTTTTTTTAAGAGTACTAGTGATCCCGTGTAGCAGACGGGAGCTCTGTGTGATTGAGTGGCAGTGGAAGGCTGGATCTGTGCGTTGCCTTTGGTACTTGAGACAGCGGATAGCGTTTGAGTGGTAGAGTCTCTCCAGTGCCACTTATTTCAGATTTTCTGGTGTTGTGTTCAGCAGAGGTGCTCTTTTTTTGTGTATTGGCTCATGTGTATCCTGAACTTTACTCCTGGTTTCGGCTAATTGTGTGTAGTTCTATAGGCTACATGAAACGCTTGCAGGGAACAGAGTGCAGCATTTAGGAGTGGAGCTGAATATATCATTTGGATGCTGTGCTGCAGTCTGCTTAGACTTCCTCCATAGCACTCATTTCACTGTTTCAGGTACGAGCTCTAGAGCCAGAAGCAGAAAGCATGGAGGAGGCACCCGAGGACCTGTTGGAGCGCCTAGCCCAAACAGAAAAACTTGTTGTTCAGCTGAAGGATTTGATCCGAGAGAAGGATGCCCTGCTCCAGCAAAAAGAAACTGTACTCAAGGTATCATTTCTTTTATTGGGGGCCTGGGAGCAAGAGTAAAATGCTGTTTCAGCTTTCTGTGCAGGACAGTCTCTAGTTTCTTTTGAACATTTGAGACACCTGCACTACTAAATGCATCAATTCCAGAGAACTGTTGGAATCCAAAGAACGGACCCTAACCCAGGAGATGTAGGATAGCTTCTGTTCGTTTTGCTTAGGGGTAATTCCTTCTAGAGTAGATAAGTTACATCCAAGTTATGTAGCATTTTGTCTCGGAGCTCCTCAAGGCTTGTACAGATTCCTGGTGGCTTTGATAAACACTAGTACCTTTTGTGTGAGGTTTTTCTTTCCCCACTTCAGAGTGTTTGAGACAGAGTAGGCTGTGCTGCAGTCACCCAGCATTCCAGTGGTTTTATGGCACGTGACCAAAGAGACATACTGCTTACCCTGAGGCATGACATGAGAGAAAGTGCAGTTACCTGGGACAGTGTTGAGGGGCTGCATACAGCAGAGGAAGTCAAACTGAGTTTGTGCTGACTGCTAGGAGAAGTCCCTTGAGTGATCTGTCCCTTGAAGAGACAGTACTAGAGCAGAAGCGAACTATTTGCTGTGTGTAGTGTTTCAGAGCAAATTTGTTTCCTGGATGTGTTTAAATTAGCACTGTTACTGGGGAGGCAGGTTTGGACAAAGAACAGCAGACGGGCAAAATACGTGAGTTTTCCAAGCGGTGCTTTCTGGGTGATAGCACTAGAATTTTAAGTGCACTCAGTTTGTGTCCTTCATTTACAGGAAGAGCGAGAGGCTGCAGACGCTAAACTGTTGAAGCTTAAACTGCAGGCCAAAGCCAAGCTGGCCACTCTGAACAAACGCATTGAGGAGCTGACAGAGAAAGGATCACCGTTGCCTGCGCAGACCTTGTCAGAAGAGCAAGTCTATCCCAAGGTGGGGAGAACAGGGCTACTTAAGAGATGTTAGCCTCTGCTGCTAGTCTGGTGCCACCCTACATTTCAGGTCCCAGTGAGCTAGCAGGTCCCATCTCTTGTCAGCAGAAGGTTCCTAGTTCCAGCAAGGATGTCTGTGCTGGAGGAAGCCGGTCTGTCCAGCTTCCTTGTACCACAGCTGCCCCTGGGGTGCACACCTCGATCTCATTGAGCGTATGGGCTGGTTTCACTTTGCGTACCTTCAGTGATCTGTTGTAGCCGAGTTCTTTCCTGCGGAAATCACACATCTGCCCGAGCTGTAAGTTTCAAAATGTTATCAGTCATGTGAGTACAGCAAAGGAGAGGGAAGGTTGGCTGAAGTACAAGATCAACGAGGCAAGGAGGTCATTAAAATTGAAAGGCAGTAATTTAAATGTGTTTTTAAAAAAATTAAAAAACCCAGCCGTATAGCTTTCTGTGCTACCACAAAGTTTTGTGGTTAACAAGCCATAATTGTGTAAAGCTAGGTAAAAAACAAGGGGAAAGTGTGCTGTATCAAGACTTTAAAGCTACTTAAAGACATTAGCTACTAGATAGAAACTCCCATCGGAGCTCGTAATTTTTAAAAATTTAGTTGTTCTGCTGATCACATAGTTTTCTTCAAAGTTATTAATATTAAACAAAGGAAATGTGATAGCAGTCCAAACAGATTGCAGGACATCAGATGATGCTCATTAAACCAGAGAAGATAAGGGTTATTTGAAAGATTGAAAAAAAAGATTAAAAGATTATATCAAGCATTAAATGGTGAGTGAGAGCTGTCAGGTGAGAGGTGACTACTAATGGCGTAGAGATTGGTTCCATGACTTCTGCTTACTATTTTTGATTGATGGCATCATAAAATCATAGAATTATACTGTAGTATAATACTGTAATTCACTTTACAGTACAATCTTGAGAATCTTTCTCAATGCAAAGCAGCATTTGGTTTTCATACAGGAAGAATTGGATGATCTTGAGGATTGACATAATAGAAAAATAAAGCAAAATTTAGTGAGTGCAAGATCAAGCAGTTGTGATATCCTACCACTGTGTACTACAAGGCCATGGCAGAAATTCCCCAGCTACAGAGGACAGTGAAGGCCCCAGAGGCTACTTAGCAATGTCACTTCACCTTGCTGTCCTGCTTTTTCTTAAATTATTCATCTGTAGCATGTGTAGACCTGTGTGCTGTTACATTATTTTGTGTAGACTTGCTGTTATGGACTAATGAGTGTTCTTGCTTCAAAATTCAAATGTATCAGTTGAAGGCAAAATGAGAGAACATCATCAGTTAATCAGTGTGATGTAGATTTTAAAACAAGGCCTGTTCTTTTTTATTTAAGGCAAACAGTTATCCTTCTGACTGTTGTACTGAGAGTGGCAAGGCTTCATGCGGAGTGTTGTCACATTCTGTTCACTTGGAATTAGGAAAGATAAATTTTGAGAGCAGAAAAAGACTTTCCATTCTCCTGCCATGTTAGTAGCTACTTTTACTAGACACTCAAAATAGCTTGGGTGCTTTTATTAGGCATCGACCAATGGCAGAGAGGAAACATCATTTCTTTCTACAGTTGTGTGAGGAAGGTAAGCACCGAGAAAGTGGGAAAACTGTTAAAGGGCAAGGACAGTACTGACACGTGAATAGATGGGTGTAATTTAGCCATTAAGAAAAATGACCCTCTAACTAGAGGAACGAGGTCTTAATCATTCTCCAGTGGAAATGATGCAGACCAGAGCCTTGTTGGTTTTGGGTTAGAAGATCATTTAAGAGAAATTATGTTAGGGCAGTTACCTGCAATATTATGTATTTGACCCAGAAAGCATTTTCTAGGTACTTTCTTGTAAGGTTAGACTTACTGAGAAGCTACATATTCCTTTATTTATTCAAATTTATTTCCCTAAGTAGATGCTGTCTTGAGTAATGGTGGTATTTCCTAAACAGATACCCTGTCATTTGAAGACGAAAAATTTAGGTTAAGGTTGCATGTTGTGCTGAGGTATTGAATGTTCGTGGTTCCTTTTGGAAATCACGAGGGATAAATAGAGCAAAGGTGGTTTTTTTTTTTCTCTCCATGATACCCCGTGGGAAGGCTGTATTTTAAATATCTGATTGGTACTATTACTTTCTGGGCTTTTAACACAGTGCCTCACTTTCAGGAGAATCAAAATATCATAGAATGGTTTGGGTTGGAAGGGACCTTAAAGCCCATCCAGTCTCACCCCCCTGCCCTGGGCAGGGACACCTCCCACCACACCAGGTTGCTCCAAGCCCCATCCAACCTGGCCTTGAACCCCTCCAGGGATGGGGCAGCCACAGCTTCTCTGGGCAACCCGGGCCAGGGTCTCACCACCCTCGCAGCGGGTGAAATATCAGTTTATATCTTTCTATTAAGTAGTTGGTATTTGTATACAGAAAATTGAGGCTCCTCTTGTGTTTACCCACTTTTAAAGTTTATGTTCAGATATAAGAGTTTATACAGTTTGGAAATCAAGATATTTGAAAGCTTGAGCTCTGGGAACTTTGTAGCTGTGCTACTATCCTTAATTGGGGTTCTCCATCTAGTGACCAGCGTGCAAGCGCTTTATCAAAAGCTTTTCCAAATCTGACACTAAATATCAATCCTAAAAGCTAATCCCAAGTAAACAGACTAATTCATCTTTCCCCCCTAGCAACTGGTTTGCCTCAACCTTATAAATTACATATATCCCTGGCTTCTTAAAGCTTCTTGCGCTTATGCTGTTTCATTTTTACCCCCTGTTCTACTTCTAAGCTAAAGAGCAATTAAAGCTTTCCTTGTCTATTTTACCTTCTACCAAAGACCTTCTGTGTAGGTGACACATCTTTTGAGGAATGGTAGCTTCTTACTTATTCTTATTACACTGATGTATAAGTCCTTCTAAAAGCCTTCATAAATTTTTCAGAATGGGTTTAAAATTTCAGACATAAATACTCTCTAGACTTCATTTGTTATTGGTGATCTTTGATCCAATACCTGTACAAGGAAAAGGAAAGAGAATGTTTTATATATTCAATCAAAAGTCCCCAGCACGAAGTGCTTGAAGTAGTTGGGAGTGCTGAGATGATAACAACAGAAGTATTTTTCCTGCTTCTTGGTGACAGTGTTGATACGCTGGACCTATTGTGCAGCTCTGTGTTAAATAGATGTACAACTGTGACATTAGAGAATTGCCAGCCGTACAGATGGTCTTTGAGAGGCTAAAAAAGAGTGCAGGTGTAGTATGTCTGAGTAGACATAGCCTAAGCACATGTTTTATGTGAAATGTTGTCTGAGTTTAAATTTCATGGTCATAAACAGAGGGTTTTAGTGCCTCAGAGTGGAGTAGAACTGACAATTGTTTGCATGTTCCCTTTGCTTATTCCTAACAGGTTCATTGCTACAGATCCCTTTAGTCTAAAGAGATTTCCGTGGGCATTTTCTGTAATCTGGAATGTTTAATGTCTGCTCCTTTGGCATGCGGAGAATATTCTTCTATTGCTAATTTTAAAAATGTTTAATTTCTGGTATTAGAGAAATCTGTTAAATTAAAAAGCCTCACAAATCAAGGTGGTGCTATCATTAAACTAAGGTAAATCATGTTATTAAATAAAATATATGGTAAACATCCGTGGATAATTAGCCATTCCAAAGGGATTTGACACTTCCCAATTAAAGACATCTTGTGCATATCTACACAGAAATAGGGAAAATAGTTACTTAATGTAGGACAACTTCAATTAAAGAAACAAAGAAAATGTAAAGTTAAGAAATTAAGAGATGTAGTAGAAATAAGCATCTGCTTAGGAATCAAGAGTGCAGTAGCATTCTATTATTATTTTTTTTTAATTGACCAGTAATACTGATCACTTTCTCCTGTTTCTTTTCTTCCCACTTCTTTCCTCTTGCAATGTCAGAATAACCAAAATACAAGTGAAGGGCACAGAGAGGAAGCTGAAGCACTAAGAGAGCAGCTCAGGGAGCGAGAGGAGACTGTTCAGGATCTGAAGGAACAGCTGGCTCTGGCAGAAGTGTATCGGAAAGATGCTGAAATCAAGTACGCAACACAGGTACAGAATTTTTTTCTATTCATTAAGTCTGTGTGTCTGTGTTTCCCACCCCACCACTTACACCAGCATGATAGAATAGAGTAGTTCAGCTGGAAGGGACCTACAGTGATCATCCTGTCCAACTGCCTGACCAATTCAGGGCTGACCAAAAGTTAAAACCATGCTAGTAAGGGCGTTGTTCAAATCCCTCTTAAACACTGACGGTCTTGGTGCATCGACCAGCTGGATAACACGGACAGAGGCACCCAGCACTCATGTACACACAGGCAGTGCCAGCAGCCTCACCCGATTCCCCTCTATGGCAGCTCAGATGAGAGAACAGTGAGAATATATGCAGTGTACATTGTGGACCTCACCATCAGCTGTGCTTAGACACTCAGTTTGCCCAGTAACTGGCCCCTGGATTCAAGTGTCCCCGCTTGCCAGCACGTGGACATGCAAAGCCCCAGGACTTACAGCTCCCCTCCAGCTGTTGGTGCAGACCCATCAATGACAGTTAGAAATGGTGTTTGGTAAGAAGGACAGCTGCTGATCGGGGCAGGGCATGGCCAGACAAGCACATGGAGCAGCCACTGTTTACACAACTGGCCTTTTTTAATTCCCTAACCATATATTTTTTTCATTTTTGTTCCTCCCCAAATCACCCAGGTACATCCATTTCCCTGCCTTTCATTCCTCCTCTAAACATTCCATAAATCTTTTGCCATCCCAAAATGTTCTTCATCCGTGTCCCATAAGACATCCTGTGCCCCAAGGCAGTAACCACCCTTGGTGGTGCTCCACCGTTAAGTCATCTTCATGGTTTCACACACGGGCAGTGGGACTGATGGCTCTCTGAGGAGGGCCTGGACAGGGTGTCCCTTCCTCCAAGTCAGAATTTGGGCTCTTCTCTGCCAGCCGTTGTATGGAAGGATTTTTATTAACACTCTGAATTGCAGGTTTAGCTTATGATCTGTGAATTGGGCTGCATCCTATACAAACAAAAACCCAGAAGTTTTATGAACTTGTAATCATATCTTTTATCGTTCTGCATACTTTTAGATTAAATTTTACGTGTTTTGCTTTCTGGGATCTGAAATATTTTCAGTTAATATATACGTATTAGTAGGGTAAAGGTACCATTTGACTGAGGTGACATATAGGAATATCAAGCTGAAGACTTCATCACGCACATAACATGGTGGTGCGTGTTGAAAGTAAGCCTGCATGTCTGTCGGGCTCATAACCTTCTTCTGGGTTTTTTCATTTATTTTGTGGCTTATTTTTTCAGCTGAGCTCCCTGCAGGAAGTGATTCGGGAGAAGGAAGCTCTCCTAGAAGAGCAGGTTCACCAGCACCAAGCTGAATTGCTCACGATAGCAGCCCAATCGGATCTGGAAGCAGAGATGCAGCAGGTATATTTGATATAATGATATTATTATGGGAGGACAAAGAAAAAGAAATTTTACCAGTCTGAATACACCCTGAGAGAGCATCAAAGTAACTCAGAAGGGGTGAGAAGAGATATGATTCGATTGGTTTGGGTTGTTTTTGGGATGCTACTTTGAGCTTTGAGTCCTAGCTTCAGTCTGCTGATTTGCTATCAGCAAGAAGTTAGAAAGAAAGAACAGTTAAAAAGAAGTATTAAATTATTGTGCTCCAGTTCCCTCTTTGTAAAATGATGGTGAGTTCTTCCTACTGCATCAGGGCTCCAGAATAAGTGTCAACAAAAATGAAGTTGTCCAGGCTATTGAAGTAACTGTGTTGTGAAAACTAGGTGTGTGGATGAAACCAGGAAATCTAGCCCTCTTATGCTAGCCCCCAGATCCTGGTGTAGCACTTTCTCTCTCTCGCAGAACCTGCGTATGCTTCAGAGAAAGCTGGAGGAGCAGGAAGCAGCTCTGCTGGGACGAACTCAGGTGGTAGAACTGCTGCAGCGTGAATTACATGCCGCTGAACAACAAAACCAGGTACCTTTTCATGCTTTGCTTATTGCCTTACTCGTGTGTAAGGGGGGGGGAGCCCTTGTCAGTAGCTCAGAAGCTAGGAATATCTTCATGGCATGGTTGTTGGGGTCCCCTGACTCCTCCACTGTGGCTTTGACTCCCCTCATGCACATTATATGGTCAGAGGGAGATCTTGGTAGACATATAAACTTGATGCCATGTGGCTGAAGTTTCTCTTCCTACCCATAAAGTAACGGAGCTCCTCATTGCCCTCCTTCTGAAACTGGCTGTGCTGGCCGTCCCCAGCTCCAGGAGGAGGAAGTTTGACAAAAGGAATTCTGGCAAGTGTTGGGTCTGTTTCTGTTCCTTGGTTGTCTTAAATCTCTGGTCAGTGTTGACCACCTTTCTGGGATCTTTCTTGAAGCAGTGGGCACTGTGTGGAGCACCCTGGTACCTTCAGTTCCTGTGTCAGCATTTTTGACCCCCTTTTCACATACACACTTTTGTTCTGGTTTTTAATTGTGGTCTGTAATTGCTGAGTTCTCCCTCTTTTGTTGTAGTCCTTCCTCCCCTTTTTGGGAAGCTTTCTTTCCTCTAAAAGAGAACTCACGGCGACTGTTCTATTGTTTCTTTCCTCTACATTCCCCTGCTCTCAATTAAGACTTACCTTTTCTTTACCAAAATTGAGAGTTCTTGTTTCTCCCAGTATTGCTTTCTTGCAATTTGCAAATAGTAGGGCAGTTTCATTCTAATAAATTGAGATTTCTGCCATGTTTATTTCCTCCTTTGTGCTACTTAGATATTTGAAAAGGATTTAATGGCAATTTTAAAATATAATTCAGGTACTTTTGTTTTGGCAACATATCGAACTACTTGAGAGTTAAATTCATTTCCATACCCTTTTACAGACACTTCTAGGTCAGTGCCAGGAGATGGAAGCAGATCTAAGCTCTCTGAGAGATGCTCTAGATGCAGAGAGACGAGAGTCTCGAGATCTCAGAGAAAAGATGGAGCTGGAACTGGCTGAGAGGAAGCTCTCCTCCCATCGCTTGCAGGAGGAGGTGCAATGTCTCTCGGAACAGCTGGAAGAGGCAAGAAGAGCACATGCTGAATTAGAGGTGAAGTATAAAGACCTGGAACAGGACCAAAGGCTGGAGATGGAAGAGAAAAACCTGCAGATGAGTTGTCTCAAGGTGGCTGAGCAAGAGCTACGCTCCAGCCATGCTGCCCTTGTAGCTGAAAATGATCAGCTGAAACGGGACGTTGACAGGCTGTTGGTGGTGTCCGCTGAAAACAGCGCTATGGTACAGAAGCTGCAGGGTGAGCAAGGACAGCAGTTCGGTGAAGCAGGTTCTTGAGAGCCTAAGGATCACTGGGCTGCCTTCTGTTTGGCTTTGGTTTGATAATAGCTTATAAGAAACTCTTGGTTATAACAATTGCTAATTGCATAGGAACATAGGGGTGGTTGCACTGTGTCAAACTAAAGGTCTCTCTAGCGCAATCCCACCTTTCTGTCTTTGGCAGTGACCAACGTCGGTTGCAAGAGGAGCATACCAGTAGGGCAGCACGTATGGTGCTTTCCTTGTGTACTATCCCAGCCTATAGTCTACTGAGGCTTATGGATTTTTTTTCACCCAGGTGTATTTTTTAATTAATTTTAATAACTTGTTGGATTTTTTCCATCAACTTCTGTTAAGTTCTTTTTAGATGTGCCACATTCTGAGTTTCCACTGAAATTATAAGTAAAACAATCAAGGAAAGCAAACTCCCATTTTCTCTGTAGTCGAGTATTAGAGTTAATAACATTGATCTTGGATCAAGCTATTATTTCAAATTGATTTTCTTTCAGCTCCTTTGTGGCCCAAAATAGAAGCAGTGACAGCACATATAGTGTTGTGTGTATGTGTAAACTGGATATATTTTAGCACAAAAGGCAAGAGCACACCTTAACTCCCTTTTATCTCCTCCCTTAGATGAACTTGTACAGAAATCTGAAGAATTTCTCTGCTGTCAGAATGAGCTGTTGAAGAAACAGGTATGATCTTTTCATATAAGTCTCCTGAAATTTTCCCATATGTTGATGAATTGAAACAGAATGAAATGTTTGGAATTCCATCTTTATGATGTATTGTGTGAGAAAGGCCCATATGGGTTCTCTCAGTTGATGGGCAGATGTGTTATGACTATGGAAGCCTGGAAAGAAATAGGAGTCAATTTGGGTAATTTAAAAGTTGCCAATTGATTTGTTAAAAGCTTGACTGAAAGATCAAAGACTAATGTATATGTATGAACTGTACTGAAGTTTATCTTTCTCCCCTCCGTCCTGTGTTTAAACAGGATGAAACAACTCCACAGGAAAACATAATAAATCGGGGAGATCAGAGCGGGACTTCACTCCTACTCACAGAAAACTTGGAAAGACGGAAGACTGAAGGTGGTATGATTACCTTACTTATTTGAATATTCTTAAATATTTAAGAATTATTCTTGCCTATTTTTAGATAATAAATGTGTCCATGATGATTCATTATGCTTTTGTTGCCAAGATCTTCAAAAATACTACACAGTTCTCTCCAGTGGTAAAAGTAGAATTTAATTATAAAGGAGAAAAGGAACTGTTTGAATCTCAGACAGTGAACAGACTGACAGAAACACGTAAACCATCCGGAATTACTAAAAAGACTGGGTTGTGCGTCATAGGCCCTGCCTGCATGGTGTTGTCTTATGATACGAAACAGTGGTTGGTGTTCTGGCCATGAGACAGAGTGAGCAGAACTTGTTACCTGTATGGTTCTCATGCTTCATGTTCAAGCATGTATGATCTATGGTGACATGCATGATCTATCGTTCATGCATGTATGATCTATGGTGACAAGTGAAAAGAACACGAGGAAAATGTAGAAAAGCTAGGACGAAGGCAAGGGTGGTAATATTACGTGATTGCAGGCTTTTCCAGAAAAGGGTGCCAAGGTCAGCTTCATCGTGATAGGGCATATTAATTTCGATGAATGGTTTTGGTTTATTGGCTTTTTTGTTGCATTAATGTCAATTTTGCTGAAGGATGGTGGAATAAATTTTGTATTCATAGAATCATGGAATTGTCTTGGTTGGAAGGGGCCTTTCAGATCATCGAGTCCAACCATCAACCCAATATTGCCCAAACCCACCACTGACCCATGTCCCTCAGCACCACGTCTGCCTGACTTTGAGATCCCTCCAGGGATGGAGACTCCACCACTGCCCTAGGCAGCCTCTTCCAAGGCTTCACAACCCTTTTGGGGAGGAAATTGTTCCCAATATCCATCCTAAACCTCCCTTGGTGCAACTTGAGGCTGTTTCCTCTTGTCCTATTGCCTGTTCTGTGGGAGAAGAGACCGACCCCCCCCTGGCTACTCCCTCCTTTCAGGGAGCTGGTGAGAGCAAGAAGGTCTCCCCTTGGCCTCCTTTTCTCCAGGCTGAACACCCCCAACTCCCTCAGCCGCTCCTCACAAGACTTGTGTTCCAGACCTGTCACCAGCTCCATTGCCCTTCTCTGGACACACTCCAGCCCTTCAAGGTCTTTCCTGTCATGAGGGGCCCAAAACCTGACCCAGTCCTCGAGGGGTGGCCTCACCAGTGCCAAGTACAGGGGGATGGTCACTGCCCCAGTCCTGCTGGCCACACTCTTCCTGATACAGGCCAGGGTGCTCCTTGGCCACCTGTCCTTATCCATCTACCAGTCCATCCATCAAACCTATGTCTCTGCAATTTAGTGGTAAGAATGTTGGGGGGACCATATCAAAGGCCTTACAGAAGTCCAGCTTTTAGTCTGATATCATGCCCTGAGTTAAGATTGAGTATATCCAGTATTATGTTATATGCTCCAGTATATTGAGTATATAATGATTACCGAGTAGAAGAGGATAACGTTTTTGATTATCTGTGGCTAGGCTGCTGTTCAGGGAGCCCAGGATGCTGTTGACCTTGTTTGCTGCCAGGCTCACTTGCTGGCTGATGTTTAGCCTAATGTCCAGCAGATCCTCTTCAGCCTTTCTTGCGGAGCTGGTCCCCAGCCTCCCTTCCCAGGGACGGGACTTTACATTTGTCAGTGTTGAATTTTCTGAGGTTCCTGTTACCTCCCTGGCAGGGCTAGAAGAACAGGGCATCGGCTGCTTCCCCACAGTGTGTTGTGTTCTTTAGACTTGAGTGTGGACTCTGCCACCTCCAAGTCACAGGTAAAGATGTTAAACGGGAGAGGTCACAGATAGACCTCTGTGATGTTCCACTCGTTACTAGCCTCCAGACAGAGTATGACCTTTTCACCACTATTCTTCGAGCCTGATCAATCCAACCAGTTTTTTGTGCATCGAGTTGTCCTTCAGTCCAGACCATCGCTTCTTACTTTTGATACAAAAATATTGTGTGAGACATTGGCAAAAGCCTTTCTAAAGTCAAGGTAAATGCTCTCCATGGCACTCTCCTCATCCACAAATGCATAAAAGGCAATTTGGTAGTCCAAATATGATTTAACTGTGGTAAATCCACGCTGACTGTTTCTCAGTCACTGCCTCCTCATCCATGTGCATGCTAATGTGCTCCAAGAGTCAAGCCAGACTTATTATATGTTGCCTTATTTTCCTGTGTGTTGAGATGGACTATCTGTGTGCTTGGAGAGTGCTGACTTTACAAACCTGCCAGCCTTCCTGAGCTCCTTTGCCCTTTGGAGCTGTGTGCCATGGGATCCCACCTACCAGTTCCCCAAATAAGGTGAAGTCTGGTCTCCTGAAGTCTAGGATCTGTACCTCTGTTACTCTCCTTCCTCACTCCCCTCAGGGTCTTGAACTTCTCTATTTCATGGTCAAAGCAGCCAAGGCTGTCACTGATTATCACATATCCAGCCAGTTCTTCCCAGCTTATGAAGAGCAGATCTAGTTGTGTGTCACTCTTGGGGGGTCCATCCAGTGTCTGTATCAAGACTTTATCTGATGATCTCCAGAAATCTCATAGATTGCTTGTGTTCTGACGTGTTACCCTTTCAGCAGATGTCAGGGAGATTAAAGTCCCCCAAAAGATTCAGGATCTGTGACACAGAGACTTCCTCAAATTCTTTAAAGACAAATATTTACTGGCAGGTAGCCAGTGTGCAAATGAAACACGTTCTCTGTCTTCCCAGGTAGTAGAAGACTGAGATGATGACTGTTGGTATCAAATGTAAATGGAAGCTTTCGTTCTGTAGGAAGGAAAGGAAAGCTAAATATTACTTTCAAACATTAATTTTTTGCCCATTTTCTGCTTTGGAGTATAAAAAATGTCTTGAGTATGATAGAATGGTTGAGGTTGGAAGGGACCCAGAGCCAGTTTCCAAGGACTGTGTCCAGGTGACTTTTAAATGTCTCCAAGGAGGGAGACTCCACACTGCCAAAAGCCTTACCAAAAGCCTTGATGGTATCCACTGCTCTCCTCCCACCTACCAAGCCAGTCATTTCATCATATACAGTGACATACCTATCATAAATGGTGTTTATATGCCAGTTTACAGAAATACAAGTGTAAAAATAGTCTGAGTCAAACAGCAGCTGAGTTCTTGTACCAATCGTGACTTGGACCGTGGCCCTTGAGTGTTTTATTCTTCTCTAATTTTAACAATTTCTCATTTCGTTTTTATCCAAATGAAATTTGAAACGTTTTGCTACAATAGTTCTTTCTTTCCCCTCCTTTATAAAAATGTTTCTTAAAACTTGAAACTCTATTAGCTGTCCTTTAATTTTAGTCTATATAACAATTGTTCTTTTTAGAAAAGGTGCTTAAAACAGCATGTTGTTTTGGCGGTTTGCCTCTTAAAAAAAAAAAACCCAAACCACACTATCCAGTGATAATGTTGATATATATATCCACTACAGAAGTGTTACTAATAGCCATGTGCCCTGTTCTCTAAAGCTCCTGCAAGAATATCATCTTACTCTCATAAGTCAGATTTTTCATTCGCAAAGGAATTGTTTGTGTTTGAATGTTTCAGAAATGCCACACTTGCAACTTGTTCTCCAGGAGCCTCAGCAGGAAGCTGTGATGGTCGCAGAAGATGCGAAGCAGGTAATGATTAAGCAACTGAAATAAGCTGAAACAGGTCAAGGACTGGCCTTAAAACAGCTAAGCTGTTATAGCCTTTTTTAGCAATCCTCTTTGGAAGGTTATTATTAACTGGGTTAATGAGGAAAGACAGAAATAGCTTCCAAATACTGCTTGTACTGTGTTCTTATCAGACTGCATTTCCCTTTGCTGGCTGTGTGGAGTTCTTGTGTCCTTCATCTTCCCAATCCATATTTGTGCTATTTTCTGCCTCTTGTGAGTTAGTTCTTCGGCAAAACCATAGACTAAACAAAGGCCAGTCCCAGGAAATGCAGTTCCCAAGGCTCAGCTGTCATTGTGGGATGGCTTTCAAACCAGCCCTCTCCATCCCCACTCCACTAGTGGGATCTGGCAGGCTGACTCAGGGAAGCCGCGTTCTCTTTGTTGAGTGGGAAACACGTAGCCTCTGTCCTTGTGCTCTTCCACCGTGACAACTGCTGGTCCAGCTAGAGTCAGCCTGTTGCTGAGAAGAGTGGAGGATTAGATACCTGCTCTTTGCTGTATACTCCGTCAGCAAGGTGGTGGAGGTGACTGCCTCTGTGTACCCTTACAAAGAATTTGTTGTAGACTTGTTTGTTTGCTTGGAGCAATGTTTGGGCTCTTCGGAGACAGCTCCACTCTGTTCCAACCTGCCAGCAGGGGGAAGATGATGCCGTGTTTTATCTATCACATTCCTCTCCATCAGAGAGAGTTTATAGTACGTGCATTACTGTGATGTATTAGGGCAAATGTTGACATTTGGGACTCATGTTGGAACTGGAGAATGCACTTTGAGTCAGTTCATCCTGCTTGACTTTAGACCCTTCCCATTCCAACTGCTTGTAGTTGGGGTGTAAGCTTGGATCAACGGATGCACACGCACACACAGTCTCTTCAAGGGCATATATAAGCCTTTGAGCTGTTTTCTAGAGCCCTTTTGTAGACAGCGGAGATAACAGGTTCTTTAGCATATGATTCACCTGGACCCAGGTGGATGTTGTAAATGGGTCAATGAATCCAGCCCTGGAATTATCCATTTCAATGTCTTAATTATTAAAAAATTCTAGCTAAATAGCTTGCATGTAAGTATTTACACTTGACCAGCAATATCCTGCCATTTGTGTGTCTGATCCATGACTTCAGGCCAAGTTATGTGTGGATCCAAACCCAGTTCAGGGGTTTGGGTCATGCATGCAAGTTATGTGGATGCTGGAATAAATTCCATTTCAGTGCTTGGAGCTTGAAAAGGCAACATGCTCCAGAACATGGGTGTTGAGATCATTTCCTTATGATTGTGTGACCTCTTAGTGCCCTGTACTTACGTTCCAGGTAGTTACAGCAAATGTTAATTCTGAACACTTCATTTAATTTTCAGTCTTGTCATGGTTGGGTTGGGGGTTTGGTTTACTTTCTTTTTTTTGGGGGGGGTGGGAGGAAGTGGCTTTTTTTAGAGACACTTTACTTAGTTGTGGCTCGTAGCCTCCTTGTACTGTAGTTCAAACCTTTTCCCACAGAAGTAGTACGAGCTGGTGAAAGACAACATGTGTTGGGAACCAGCCAGAAATACTGCCATTCATTTTAGGTGCATGTTCACTCATAAGTGGACTTTTCAGAATGAAGAGATTAGTAGATGAGTCTTAGTTCTTGTATGGATGTGAACAGCAAACCAACCAGTTTCCTGGGCTTTATTCAGCCTCTTTGTGTGGGCAAAAAGAGTTTGTGTCTGTGAAATGGCAAAATCTCCGTTCTCTCTCTTCTTCAGCAGTCAGGTTCTGTCCTGTCTGACAGAGTGGGAGGCGTGTAGCAGTGGGGTGGGTGGTTTGTCTGTATGGTGCAGCCTAAAGTAACCTTCCCGGGAAGGCTGCAGGTTCTTTATCTGCTGGACTAGTGAGGGATATGGTGACAAACGCCTGGCTTCTCACCTGCTCTGCCTGGGTGGTTCAGTGAAAGGTTATGGATCGGTGGTTGGTCCCTTTGAAGCAGTGAGGGTGGAAGAGGAAGCACCTCAAGGTGGGAAGGAAGTTATTAGAATTGTTGCATCCATTGATATCCTGATCTGCTGAGATATGTCTTGTCTCTTGCTTGACATCAAAACCAATCTGCCTTTTTTTTAAATTTATTTTCATTAGGCATCAGAGTTGCCTATAAAGTTGGGACTGATATTTTTCACTTAAAGCTTGGTAGAGCAGCAGGTAGCTAAGATAATGCAGAGATCGTGGCCAAAACTAAGTATTTTTTTGTTCAATAGAATAAGAATGTTGGACCTGAGGTGAAATTGCAAGACTTGCAGACTCTGGAAGCTCCAGCCTCTTATATAGACTGCTCTTCTACTCCTACAGGTGAGGACACAGAATAAAGCATGTAACAAGAAAATTGTGGAAATTTGAGAATTTTCAGGGACAAATCTAAGGTGATTTGGGAAGAGGAGCTTTGAGGTCAAAATCTAAAGATGTGCAGGAGAAAGGGAAGATGCACACAAGGTAGAAGAGAATATTCTAATGTGGGTTGGATGGGATCTATCAGAAGAGAAGAAAGAAGTAGTTCCCAAGATGAGAAAGGGAGAAGGGTTTGAAGAAGAGTGTGTTTGTAGATGAAAAGGCTGATGTGTGAGACGCAGAAGAGAATTAAGATAAGGTGAAGAACTGGATTATTCAAGTTGGTAAACTTCTTTCTGTGTTTGGAATTACCACCACCCCTGCCCCCAGATAATTAAAAAGAAACAAACTTTTCCCTAGTTCACTTTTCCCTTTGCCTCTTCACTCTTCTGTAGAGGTTAGATGTAGTGTACATTTAGGTGATGCAGCAGACAGAGGAGGTTTGATGTGCACAGGTATTGGTGATGTCTGGGTGCAATGCATGGGCTCAAACTTTTTTTTTGTTTTGTCTTTCTCAACCTGGAAACTAGAGATGCTCCAGTCCCATCTATTGTTTCTCCACTTGCCTAGTGACTTTACATCCAACTTGTTATGCTGATGGTGACAAGTGTACCTTTTATCACTAGGTGTGTCAGGAGAGATGGTGAATTTTGAAGTGCAAAAGCCTTTTGATGACACTTTGGTGCTCCCTGAGGTACAAATTTCATCTGGAACTTTTTTCCTCTCAGTATTGCATGTGTCTGTGGATACGAAAACTTTAATGTAGTTTAAAAGCCCCAAAGAGTTAGTTTTTTAACATCCCATAATTTAAAGTGGCTGTTACAACACTGCAACAGGCTTTAAGAGGGAGCTCTCCTTTAATGGCTCCCCATAAATAGTTTCTGCCCTCCAAACTGGTGAACGGACAGCTTTTCCAGCACAAGGTGCTCACTTACTAGTGGGCTGCTGATCCCTGCTTTCTGGGAAGGATCTGTGATTCTTTTCTTTTGTAATCTGGTTTTGGGGGTGGGAGGAAACCTTAAGATAGTTATTTGGAAAAAGCCAAGTACTTTGGTCCAGGTGCTTTGTCTGGTGGTCTCACTGTGGAGATGGACTGGAATATGGGTCTCTGTGCTGTTTCTTTGCCATGTCAAGTGGGCAGATAGAACAGGGAACAAAACCTTGCTCACAGCCTACAGAGAGGATGCCAGGAAAATGTGGCTGGATAAGAACACTGGAGGGCTTGTGAGAATCACAGGAGAACTGAAACACTTCAGAATCATACTGTCTTATAATCAAGAGAGAATGGGAAATAAGGGAATAGGAAGTTACATTTGTGGTCTAATCCTAAAGCCAGAATCTTTCATTCTGCAACTTCAGAAACTTAAATGAACAGAAATGACCTGGGGAGTCCTCCTGTTATGAGTGAGGCTCCTGCTTATTGCAGTGGCCAGCTCAAGAAAGGGTATCCCTAAACTGCAAAGTGTGGAAAGCAGATTCTTCTAAAAGTGACCCTTTCATAGGATTAAAAGGAAAATTGAAACCTATTATTTTATTTTAGGCAAGAACAGATGGCTGTCCCAATGGAAGTGAGCGGTTTACTGAGGAAAGCTGTTCGCCTGGAATTCTGGAGTATCTTGCTGCAGAGAAGCAGAAAGAGCTGTCCGTTTTGCTGCTGGAACTGAAAGAAGCCCAAGAAGAAATAACTTTCCTGAAAAGGCAGCTCAAGGGCCCAAATGACCAAAGTTCTACAGGTAACCAAACAGGAAAAGCAGCAGCAGCTAACCAGCTGGAAGATAATTCCCATGTACAGTTTATTGAGAGGGAAGAGCAAAAGGCTTCAGATGCACAAAATGAGTTAGGCAGTAGCTCATTCCTTAGAGAAACAGAAATGCAGCAAAGTGATGTGCTTCAGGAAAACAGAATCAGTCTTCAAGAAGCGCCACGAGGGAGCACCGTCCCCTGCAGAGCAGAGGTGGAGGCAATGCAAGAAGTCTCTGCAGCAGGTCCAGAGCCTGGCACCTCTCCATCTCAGGAACTGATAAAGTTACAAAGCCAAATTACAGAACTGCAAGTAACTCTTCAGAAATCAGAAGAATCCTATAAGAAAGATCTAGGAGAAAAAGATGCAGAGATAAATAGGCTAAACCAGTTGGCTGAAGAATACAGGAAAAAAATTGAGGAATCTGACAGTGCATTTTCTGTTTTGTCTGAAGAACGAGATCAGCTCCTTTGTCAGATGAAGGAACTTTCTACCATAACAGAACTGAAAGAGCAAGTGAAGCAACTTGAGGAAAATCTAGCTCTTTCAGAAAAGCAGAGACTGTCAGACAGTCAAAACGTTCTTCTGAGAGAACAAATCCAGAGCCTTAAAAATGAATTCAAATCCAAGGAGATAAAAATTGAAGCTTTGCAAAAAGACTTGGATGAAGCACAGCTTCAGCTTTCTGACCAGGACGTGCAACTAAAAGACTTGAGAAGCCAGATCAAGAAGAAGGAATGTGAAGTACTTGATCTAGAACAACTTTTGAGGAAGAACGCAGCTGAGATAGAAGAGCTTTCCCAACACTTAGCCTCAAAGGGGTACGAAGCAGCCAGCCTAGAACAGCGTGTTGCTGAGCACATCAGGTCTATAGACAGCCTGCAACAAACCTTGCGGGAGAAAGACCAGCAGATGACAGAGATCAGTGTCAGCATGTCTGAGAAAATAGTGCTGCTGAATGAAGAGAAATTTTCTCTAGAAAATGAGCTGAAGAGTCTTAAGGAGCAAACAAGTCTATTACTAAAAGCCCAGGAAGAGAAAGACCAAAACATAGAAGCAAAAGACATGTATCTGAAGTGTGGGGCATCTGAGCAGCAGTGTGAGACAGAGGCAGCGTGTAAAGATGAGGTATTAGGAAATAAACTTGAACTTCTGAAAAAAGAAAATGAGCAAGTAAAGCGGAAGCTGCAAGCAGCACTTGTTAACAGGAAGGAGCTTCTGAAGAAGGTTAGCAAATTGGAGAATGAATTAATACAACTGAGAAAAGAACGTGAATCAGAAACCTCAGTGGCTCAAGAAGCTGAAGGAGAAGAAAATGTGACGACTGTGATAAGCAGAGACGTGAATCTGGAAAGCCAGCCCAGTGAGGAGTATCTGATTCAGCTGCTTTCCGAAAAGGAGTCAGAGTTGCAGAGCATCCGGAAGGACCTGCTGGATAAAGAAACTACTGAAGCACAATTGCAGGCAGTGATTGAGGAGATGAGGAGAAGCTTGCAGGGTACAACAAATATTGTTTCAGTTAAAAATGAAGTCTTGGAGAGTCAGACAATTGCTGACAAAGTAACTGAAACCAATAAAAGCCCAGCAGATGATGAAGAAAATGAAAAAAATAGTTCAGCAGCTACAAATCTTGAAGAAAACCAAAAGTCTGCTCTGAAAGAGAGGATTTCAACTCTTGAACAAGAAAAAGAACAACTTCAAAAAAAACTTCAGGAAGCCCTGGTATCTCGCAAAGACACTATAAAAAAGGCTCAAGAAAAAGACAGGCATCACAGAGAACAGCTGAAACAGCAGAAAGATGAATACAACATCCTACAAGAACAATTTGATAAGCAAAGCAAAGAGAAGGAGAGCATCCAAGCTCAGCTCAGACAACTCCAAGAACAGAAAGGATCAACAGAGAGTGCTCCTCGGAATCAAGATGGGTTGGATTCTTCATGCGCGGAAGCAAAAAATGCAACAAATAACAAGCTTGTACAAGTTGCAGATGTTTCTGGGGAAGAGTTTAACGAAAAACTTGAAAAATTGCAGATGGAGAAAGAGGAATTGGAATATAATGTTAGCCATATGCAAAGTGAAGTTGCTTGCAAATCAGAATTAGTCTTTAATTTGCAAGAGCACATAGCACAGTTGTCTCTGGAGATAGAAGCACTGAAGAGAACCTCTGACCAAGCTGAAGCAAAGGCAGCAAGTCTTCAGGCAGAATTGGAGGAGAGTCGAGCAAAAATTTCTAGAGAGGACAGCCTGGAAGACCTGAAAACACTTATGCACCAAAAGGATGAAGAAATGGAATTCCTGAACTTGCAGTTAAGGGAGAAAAGTGAAGCTCTTGATAACATGCAGGCACAGTTGCTGGAAAAAGAGGATTCAGTCAGGAGACTACGTAGTCAGCTGGAAACTCAAGCTCAGGTACATGAGGAACAAAGCAAGCGACTGCAAACGGAGTTGCTTGAAATGCAGGAGAAGCAAGACGACAGCGCAGAAGCAGCTAAACAGAAGAATCAAATGCAGAGAAAGTTGCAAGCTGCACTTATCTCTAGAAAAGAGGCGCTAAAGGAGAGCAAATCTCTAAAAGAGGAGCTGGCTAATGCTAAAAGTACTATTGAAAATCTTTGTGTCAAGTTGACAAATATGGAAAGCCAAATATGTGACCATGCTAAAGAAACAGATACTTTAACAGAAAAGTTAGCAGGCCTCACTGAAGAGCGAGAAAAACTTATTGCAGAAGTTGATAAAGCACTTACAGAAAATCAGAATCTTGATGCATGCTGTAAAAACCTGACATCTACTCTAGACAGAGTCGTTCTAGAGAAGGAGAAGCTGGAGAAGGAGATGGAATCCTTGAAATGCCTTCAAGCCGCTGAGAGTTCTGAGTGGCACGACAAATACAGGGAGCTTCAGAAAGAATATGAAACTCTCCTGCAGTCCTATGAGAATGTGAGTAATGAGGCTGAGCGGATCCAGCGTGTTTTGGAAACTGTTAGGCAGGAAAAGCAGGAGATTTTCATTAAGCTGAAAAGCATTGAAGCAAAAAAAGAGGAAACAGACAAGCAGCTACAGGAGGCTGGACAGGAAATTGATGGAATGAAGGAGAAAATGAGGAAATTTGCAAAATCAAAGCAACAAAAAATCCTGGAACTGGAAGAGGAGAATGAGAAGCTTAGAGCAGAGGTGCGTTTTACAGATGGAGAGCTGCACAGTACTGGAGGTATCTTTACAAATACTAGTCTGAAAGAAGATCTGGAGAGCTCTAGGAGGGATTACCAGTCCCTTTCCGCTCAGCTTAATACAGTAATGGCTGAAAAGGAGTCTCTCAGTCAAGAGATCGCAGACTTAAAGTGTCATTTGCAGTTAACAGAGTCTAAGCTGAAGGAAAGCAGAGAACTGGTAGACAAGTATGTTGCTCAGAAAACAACAAATCAGGCAGTTGCTACACAACAGCCAATGGAGAAGACTGAAGATCAAGTGGACCTAAGTTCTGGGCCAGAGGCTCCTTCTGCAGAGCTGGAACAAAAAGCATTTGAAGGTGGTAGCCCTTGTGAAGATCTCGGTACCTACATACAGCAGATAGCTGAACTCACAGAGCGAATCACAGAACTGGAAGATAACAGGAGGGCTTCAGAGCAAGAGCTGGGTGACATCCGCATATGTGTTGAGACTTTAGCAGGTGAGAAAAGGGCTTTAGAGACCCAAATGCAAGAGAAAGACCAAGAATTGAATTCTCTTCAGGACACAGTAGCAAAGATGGAACAAACAGTCCAAAAAACCAAAGACGACCTTGTCAGGATGACAGAACTGAAGGATGCACTGGAGGCTGAGAAGGATGATTTGGAAGAAAGGCTCATGAATCAGCTGGCAGAACTTAATGGGAGTATTGGAAACTATCAGCAAGATGCAACAGACTTCCAGATCAAAAATGAGCAACTGAAACACGAGCTTCAGAGCTTGCAGAGAATGATGCATGAACTGGAGGAGGAGAAATGTCAGATGGCAAAGGAGAAAAGTAAAGCAAATTCAGAAAAGCAAAAGGAATTTGTAGAAAAGCTAAAATGCAGTTGGAGGGGAGACAGCAGCTCACATGTAAAGGAACTTCAAGAACTGCTGAAACAGAAACAGCAGGAGATTAAGCAGCTGCAGAAGGACTGTATTAAAAGCCAGGAAAAGAACAGTAGTTTAGAAAGAACTGTTAAAGCTCTGGAATTTGTGCAGAGTGAGTCTCAGAAAGAGGTAGAAGCAGCCAAAGACACTTTAGCTAAAGCAGTTGAAGACACCAAGAAAGCCCAAACAGAGCTTGCTCTCTGCAGAGTAGTCTTGGATGACACCCAGAGTGAGGCAGCGAGGGTTCTAGCAGAGAGTGTCAAAGTGAAGGAAGAGTTGCAGGCAAACAAAGAGAATGTTAAAATTCAAATGAAGAAGAAAGATGAGGACTTTGAGAGAAGGCTGGAACAGGAAAAAGACAAGCACTCAAAGGAAATTAGAAATATGGAAGAAAAGCTGGCAGCTTTGCAGAGGGAGAAAGACTATATGGAAACAACTATTGGTGATCTTCAAGACTCCTTGAAGACAAAGGATGAAGAAACCAAGCACTTGGAAGGCAGCCTAAACAAAACGCTAGCCCAGCTTGCAGCCTTCACCAGGAGCATGTCTTCCCTTCAGGATGACAGGGATAGAGTGATAGATGAATCAAAAACGTGGGAGAAGAAATTCACTGAAACTATCCAAAAGAAAGAGGAAGAAATACGTTCAAAAGAGGAAACTTGTCTTGCGCTAAAGGACCAGATGAAGCAGATGACCATACGTGTGGAAGAACTTCAGGATCATATATCCAGGTAACAAAGGTCATAATGACTCAGCTGCTATTCTTGTATTTCCTTCTGACAAGGCAGAAGCCAGAGGTGAGGTAGGATTCCCCTTTGCTTTTGCAGTATGACAGAAAGAAAGAATTTTGACTATGTAAATATGCTAACTGTGACGTGATTGGCAAAACTAATGAGTGCCTAAGATGGAGAGCAGAATTAGTCTTCCTAATAAAGCCATAAACATAAGGCTTATCTCCTGGATCACTTCCGTTTGGATAGAAAAGAGGTTTGGAGTTAATGTTGTCAGGAGTTACTACATGTTTGTTGTCTGCACAAGGATACAGAGAGACTAACACTGTAAAATATTCCTCCTTCTTATCAGTAGGGTACCCGTGTTAAATATATTCTCTGGGACAAGCACTAGCCATCTGAGTACTATCTAGAATCTTTATTAATCTGAAATTTGAAATTGATTCTTTTGCATAGAGATTAAACTTGCTTGGGATTCACAGTTCCAGTTTAATCCCAAAACAGATTTTGATGGAAAGATGGCGCTATGGAAATGTACCTCAGGGAATTTCCAAAATTCAAAATCAAACTGTTCTTATATGACTAAAATTGTTCTATAAAGTTTGTGATCAAAATGCTATATGCTTGCATGCTAGGACATGACCTTAGTATGCTGGAACCTGGAACGGGGCTTGGATGGGTGTACTCTGCTGGGTAAAAAACTGGTTGGAAGGCCGGGCCCAGAGGTTGGTGGTGAATGGAGTTCAGTCCAGTTGGTGGCCAGTCACAGTGGTGTTCCCAGGGCTTGGTGTCAGGGATGGTTGTGTTTAATGTCTTTATCAACGACCTGGAGGAGGGGACAAAGTGCACCCTCAGTCAGTTTGTAGAGGACACCAGGTTGGGTGGGAGTGTTGATCTGCTGGAGGGTCAGAAGGCTCTACAGAGGAATCTGGACGGACCAGGTTGATGGGCTGTGGCCAGTGGTGTGAGGTTCAACAAGGCCAAGTGCCAGGTTGCAGAATCACAGAATCTTCATGGTTGGAAGGGACCTTTGAGATCATCGAGTCCAACCATACACAAAAAAACAAAAACAAAACAAACAAACAAACAAACAAACAAAAACCCACCACAAAAACACCCCCCCACACCACACAACACAAAACAAAACACCCAACCCAACAGTCTCGGGCACTAGAGCGTGCCCTGAAGAGCCATGTCTACACGTTTCTTGAATACCTCCTGGGCTGGTGACTCCACCACCTCCCTGGGCAGGCTGTTCCAGTGCCTGACCACCCTCTCAGTAAAGTAATTCTTCCTAATATCTAATCTAAACCTCCCCTGCCACAACTTCATACCGTTTCCTCTGGTCCTGTCATTATTCCCTTGGGAGAAGAGGCCAACACCCACCTCTGTACACCCTCCTTTCAGGGAGTTGTAGAGGGCAATGAGGTTTCCCCTCAGCCTCCTCTTCTCCAAACTAAACATGCAGTTCCCGCAGCCTCTCCTCGTATGACTTGTTCTCCAGACCCCTCACCAGCTTGGTGGCTCTCCTCTGGACACGCTCCAGCACTTCAGTGTCCTTCTTGTAGTGACGGGCCCAGAACTGAACACAGTACTCAAGGTGAGGCCTCACCAGTGCCCAGTACAGAGGTCCTGCCCTTGAGTCATACCAACCCCATGAACGCTACAGGCTGGGGGAAGAGTGGCTGGAGCTGCCCGGAAAATGGCTTCAAGTTGCACCAGGGGAGGTTTAGGATGGATACTGGGAACAATTTCTTCACCAAAAGGGTTATCAAAGATTGGAAGAGGCTGCCCAGGGCAGTGGTGGAGTCACTGTCCCTAGAGGTATTTAAAAGCCGGGCCGACGTGGTGCTGAGGGACATGGGTCAGTGGTGGTATTTGGCAGCATGAGATTGGTTGGACTCGATCTTAAAGGTCCCTTCCAACCAAAATGATTCCATGATTCTAAGAAATGAACATGAAGCATATGAGAACAGCAATTTTGTTGATTTTTTTTTTTTTTTTCTTGTTGATGAGGGAAAAAATATTTCAATGAAAAGGGAATGATAACATTCAGTGTTTAACCTCCTCTGTTTTTTCAGTATTGACATAAAGTTTTATCTTGCTGGACAACTTTTAAAAAATATTCCTTCAGCACCACCCCCTTCAGACAGTAGTTCAGTCAGAACTTTAAAAACTGCCTTGAATTTTAAATTGAGGGAAAACCACTCATCTGGATATGTCCAGCCTGTTTTCTTAAAGTAAAACTAATTTTGTGGTTTCTCTATTCTCTGTTTTCAGGCTGGAATGCAACAAGAGAGACTGGGAGTCTGAATCCAGGAGGGAGATTGAGCATCATCAAAGGACATGTGAAATGTTGCAGGAGGAAAAAAAAGAGCTTTTGACTCAGCTTGAAGGGTCTCAGAAACTGTACGGCCAGTCTCAGAATGAGCAGCAGAAACTGGAGTTGGAAATCAGCAGCCTGAGAGACCAGCTTACTGACCTACAGGATTCCTTCACCAAATGTGAGTTGGTCAGGGAAGAGCTGAGGAGTTTGGTCAAGCAACAAGAGACCAGTATCCAGAATTTCAAATTTAGCTGTGAACAGCTTGAGGCCGATCTGAAAGCTTCCAGGGACCTAACAAATAAGCTGCATGAAGAAACTAGTGCCAAGGATCAAAAGATCATTAGTTTGCTGTCTGCCAGGGAAGAAGCAGTTATGGCTGCTCTGTCTGAATTACAGCAGCAACATGCAGAAGAGATGAAGGAGCAGGAGCATAGGCTAAGGAAGGAAGAAGAAGATAAAAAAGCCTTGGAAAATGAGAAGAACACATTTCGTGACGAACTTGATCATCTCACTGAGAAGATGAAAATAAGCAGAGAAGAAAGTAAGCAGCAGAAGGCACAACTGGACTCCTTCACCAAGTCCATGTTGTCTTTGCAAGATGACAGAGACCGGATACTGAGAGACTACAAGCAACTTGAAGAACGTCATCTTGTTGTTATCTTGGAAAAAGACCAGCTAATTCAAGAGGCGGCTGCTGAAAACAATAAGCTCAAGGAAGAAATCAGAAGTTTTCACAGCCAGATGGATGACCTCAACTCTGAGAATGCCAAGCTGAATGCAGAGTTGGTGCGCTATAGAGAAGACCTGAACCAAGTGATTTCAATAAAGGACTCCCAACAGAAACAACTTCTCAACACACAACTTCAGCGGATCCAGACTCTGGAAAAGGAGAAGGCAGTCATGGAAACACAGCTGAAAGAGTCTGAGCATGCTCAGGATGATCTCAGGAAGTGCATGGAAGCCTTGAGAGAGGACAAAGTCACTATGTCTCAAGAGGTCGAAACCCTCACATCCTCTCTGTCGCGGATGCAGAGTGAGATGACAGCGTTACTTGAGGGGGGTCCTGTCATGGAGTGTCAAGCACAACTGAAGGCCCGAGAGGAAGAGGCACAAGAATTGAGTCATAAGCTTTCCCTCTCGCAGAAAAGGATAACAGAGCTTGAGGGGGAGCTGGTATGTGTCCAAAGGGATGCAGCCAAGAGAGTGGGAGAGGCTGAGGACAGGCTTCGAAAGGAACTGAAGCACCTACATCATGATGCAGGGATAATGAGGAACGAAACAGAAACAGCAGAAGAGAGAGTAGCAGAGTTGGCACGGGACTTGATGGAAATGGAACAGAAACTTCTTGCAGTCACAGATGAAAACAAAGATCTCAAAGCTCAAATTCAGTCTTTTGGGAAGTCCATGAGCTCCCTTCAGGACAGCTGGGACCAGGCCAATGAAGAGCTTCATGTTCTGAAACAGAAATACTCTGCAGACTTAGGGGAACAAAAGAGTCTAGTGCAGAATCTTCAGAAACAGATGGCTCAGCTACAAGAGGAGCAACATTCCACTGCTAGGGACCGAGATACAGTGAGATCTGAGCTGACAGAACTGCAGAAAGCCACTGATGAAAGAGGTCTCTTGGCCCAGATTGAGACACTTAATCAGAAGCTCAGAGCCAAAGATGATGAGCTTCTCCATTTGTCTTCGGAACTGGAAGGCTCTTCCAACCAAGTCAAATCTTTCTCCAAGGCCATGGCAAGCCTGCAGAATGAGCGAGACCGATTGCTGAATGAATTGGGCAAAGCACATAAGATTGAAGAACTGAAACAACAAGCAGAAGGGAGCACTTCCACCACCTCTGAAGAGGTGCAGAGTCTTAAGAAGGCACTGTCCTCCTTGCAGAATGACAGAGACAGAGTAGTAAGTCCTTGTTCTCTTTTCATGTTCTTACGTAAAGCCCCATAGGAGATTTGGATCTTCAGATCTTAAAATTGAGCATACTTAGATCTGGTATTTGCAATGTGAAACATAGATCTTTGTCTTCACAGAATCACAGAATAGTTGAGGTTGGAAGGGACTTCTGGAGATCTTCTAGTCCAACCCCCCAGCTCAAACAAGGTCAGCTGACATAGGTTGCCCAAGACAGTGTTCAGTCAGATTTTGAATATCTCCATTGATGGATATTCCACAACTTCTCTGGGCAACCTGTTTTTTTCATGTATCTGGAAATGTTTTCTAGAGTTAGTTGCTCCATTACCTTCCCAGGGATGGAGTTGAGGCTGACCAGCTTGCAGTTCCCCAGTTCCTCCTTCTTGCCAGTAGGGATGACATTTGCTTTCATCCAGTCTTCAGGAACCACTCCCAGTCACCGTGACATCCCAGACTCTCTGGGTCGCATGGATTTAGTATGTGCTATCTATGTTATCTTCTCTGACATACAGAAGCTGTGATTTCATTAGTCTGATTTAAATATGGAGTCAATAGAAGTAAGATGTGGGTTCCCTATCAACCTGCTTACTCCACATCTGTGGAAACTCGTGGATTTGATTTGTCTTACATTTCTAGAAGGGACTAGAGGAAAGACTTTGGCCTGTTTCTTCTCTTGGCAGCTGATTCTCAACACAGATACAAGGCGTTGCAGCTTCATTTTGACATCCTTGCTTGCTGTGTTTGTATAGTCTCTGGCACAACACGGCTCTGCAAGTTTTAGAGTTGCTGGTCAGATGACAGACTTTTACAATCATTTTCCACTGTCACTTAGCCTGTCTTGGTTTTTTCCTTCTGTTAATTCACAACAGACTTTGTGATACAGTCTTAAACGCATCTTCCTTCTTGTCCGTTTTATATCTCAGTTATTTGTGGATTTATGTCTACTGCTGTTTTGTTGAAATCTGTGCAGCGCTGCTAATACTGAGGTAGATCCTCAGCAGAGGGATCTCCTGACTTGTTAACTGCTTCCCTGTCTCCAGAGTCTGTCACATCGTCTTGTCCTCAAAAACTGATTACAGTGATGGATGTTTAATGACAACTTATTTCTAATTCCAGTCTGAGTAGGCTGTCAAACAGATTTTAGTTCCTCAGTTCTCTGGTTTACAGTAAATATGAACTTAACCAGCTGCTTCTGTCTCACTTCATCTTCCTCCAAATAAGGGAATGAACGTTGTAGTCTGGGATCTTTTTGTTAATTTATGTCGAATCTTCATGGAAGGTCTCAAAACCCACTACTGTCATCAACAATAGAATTCTCTGAGGGGGGGTTTCTGAGTAGTTTTTAATAGACTGCTGTAATCACTGATTCTGTTTCTAGTTTCTCTGTCATCTGAATGTGACTTCTTTCATCCAGATACCACAGTCAGAAATGCTTTTAAACCCATATAAGTAATAAACCTATCTGCTTGCTCAGTTGTCATACACTCTGTTATTTCCCTTAATTCCAGGTAAGAGAGCTGAAGAATCTGCAGCAGCAGTACATACTGGTGGGGGTAGAATCAGCTGAAAATTCTCGCTTAAAAGCTCAACTGCAGGAATACCAGCAGGATGCAGATAAACAGCGCCGTCTCCAAGAACGCCTGAAGCAAGAAAGTATTTTGTACCAGCAGGAGCTCCAGCAGCTCAGGTGAGAATGCAAATATGCCATTTCTTTCATTCAGAGAGCGATGTGAGCAGAAGCCAAAGAAAGCGTTGAGACCCTTAGCCTCACCTGTGCCAGGGTCATTAAATCACTTTGCCCCGTTCAGGAGCAGGCACACGTTCCCCCTTGTTCAGCATTTGCCTTGGACTTAGGGTGAAGGATTTCAGCCCAATGTACTCAAAGGAAATGCCTGTGTGAAATAGATCAATGACCTTTTAATTTTTATTTCCCTCATCCAGTGGTGGCCAGTTTCATCTGTTTGAGAGGAAACTTAGGCTGTTTCTTCTATTGGAGCTTATGTATATAATTACGAAGCTCTCCATTCCAAGCTGCTGCTGAACACCCTTTATTATCCACTGATATCATTGTTTAGGAAATAATAATTTTGTATTACTGTCTAATCCTTTGTTTCATTCCCTTTATGTCTTCTATTTTTAAAAAAGTCTGTAATTCAAGCCTAGTAAATTGTCGTCTCCATCTGGACTAAAAACTAGTCAGACGAATATGCTCTGTTCTAAAAATGGAGAAAAAATCCTTTCGGGTACTTCAGAGATCCATCTAAGAATGACTGATCCTGGAGTGAATGGGGTGGGTTTTTTGTGGAAAGATCATAGAACACTTTGGGTGGGAAGGGACCTGTAAAGGTCAATTAGTCCAACCCCCTGCTGGAGAGCAAAGTTTGACCAGCAGGTCTCGATGTGTGGCTTATTTTTGTCCAAATGTAAAAGCTTGTAGTACTCCTTCCCCCTCTCTCTGCCCCAAGTCTGACCTTCAAACTTAACACTTCAGATCTCGTACAGTTTGAAGCAGCTTACAAATGTTAATTATCTCCTGATAAAAGAAAAGGAGATTTATTTCCTGCCTGGCTTCTGCAATGCGAATGAAGCAAAGGCCTCCAGTTTGCGTGTTGGGATTAATGTGATGGTTCTGATCCATATTTGACTGAGGCAGTGATAATGTTCTGATGACAAGTGGCATTGTCAATGACCTGCTTGACAAAACTCTCCGTACAGCAAGATAAAACAATGTGCAGGAATACTAAAAGCATGAGCATTGAACAATCTGCAGTGTTGAGCCAAATACAGAACACCTCTTTAAACCTGCTTTTAAGGTTCCTCTACTTAAGTGGGTTGGGTTGGTTTGGTTTAGATATCAAACTTCGTTTCTGACATAGGGTAATGATAGGAAATAGCATCATCCTCGGCTCGTTCTGAGCTGGATACCTGGATGTCATAAGGGATGCTGGTCATTTCCTTTGTGTTGTACTGGGCAGAAAAGAGAAAACTACCTGGGAAAAGCAGAACAACAGCATAAAGGAGCAGTACCTGATGATCATCGCAGAAAAAGACAAGCAACTGAGCCATTTACAAAGGTTCGCGGAAGAAACGAGACCGCCCCTCAGCAAGCCCCAGATTGTCGAGGAGCAGTACCAAAGGAAGGTGGGTGGTGGTGCACAGGTTCCTTATTGCATGGAAACGTGAGGCTTGAAATTTAGCCAAAGTACTGTGTGTTGCTTGTATTCAGCTCATGTAGACTGTGGTATCGGATTCTGTTGTGTGGCCTCCGAGGACTACCACCAATGCAACCTGGAT
The DNA here is from genome assembly GCA_002844005.1 of Limosa lapponica baueri. Classification (NCBI taxonomy): domain Eukaryota; kingdom Metazoa; phylum Chordata; class Aves; order Charadriiformes; family Scolopacidae; genus Limosa; species Limosa lapponica. The sequence continues at coordinate 57,133 of KZ507765.1, forward strand.
CATTGAAAACCTTTGGAAAACTCTGGCATACCCTTATGTGCTCTTCCCTTAGTTCATGGTTCATGATGTTTCAAGAAAGAGACTAAAAGAGACAGGACTTCTTAGGCACCTCAGGTCCTTCTAAGCAGAACTTTTAGAACTTCTATAGAACTTCTCAGGTCAGTCTTTCTGGCTAATTTAGAATTACTTCTCGTACTGTGTTTGAATCCAAGGTCTTCTGGTTTAGTTTTTCTTTTAATGTCACATTTTAATTTTTAAGTTTCCCATTGAATTTTTATTGCTGTTTTTACTGTCACAGGGATCTACAATCCTGACTCAAGCCCAGAGAGGCTGAGGATTGAAATTGCACTTTCTGCCTTTTTTCCCTGTATCACAATCCTAAAAGTAGAGTGGAATATGTTGGGCATTTTGCTTGGTCTGGGGAGGGATGCTTGTCTGCTGCATGTACAACACCATTACCTTGTGAGCAAGGAAAGAACTCTCCTGCCTACATCTGTGATGTTCCAGGGAGAAGCTTTTATGTCCGTGGAGGAGGGAGGAAATCTCCCTTTTCCCTCTGACACACACATGCTTACATGCAAAAAAAAAAACCAAAAAACAAAAAAACAATCTGCGTGATACCTTCCTGAAGAATGCTTCAGTGTTGGCCTTTTAGTCTGTGTTGACTGAGAGCAGTGTGGATATTGCTTCGGTTTTTTGTTGTTCTCATTCATACGCTTTTTTTCCTTTCCTGTATTACGGACAGCTTTGAGACAACTTCTGAGGAGGGCCCATCGTATGTAAAAGTTCAGTGATCTTTCCTAATTGTTTGGGTTTTCAGGTGATTTTTAGGATATTTATGTTTATTCCCCATTTGCTGTTTTGCTCGAGCAGATCAAGTTCTAGGCCTCGGAATAACGTTGAGCTTTGACCTTGGAATACTAAGCGGAGAGGACTAATAGAAGAGTGGGTTGTCACGTGTGCAGTGTATTTTTCATTGTTCTTTCTGTGGCAGGTTTCTTCAGAAGTTCTGAGAGGAGACTTTTCAAACCTAGAAACAGAGACAAAACATCTCCAGGCCCAGCTAAGTGACAGCCTGAAAGAACTGCACCAAAAAGAGCTCAGAATTCAGCAGTTAAACAGCAAGGTACTGATTATGTCTTTTATTTGCTTGTGGAGTCTGGGATGAGGAATGTGGGGAAAAGGGTAGGGTCGAATAGGGCTCAGGGAGCAGGAATGAAACCTTCTGTTCTTTAGTGAGCATTTAGTGGCACTTAGGGCATTTAGTGAAGTAACCCAAAATCAGAAATATTAGTTAGAAGAGACTTCTGGTGATGATCTAGTACATCCTGCTGCTGCTCAAAGCAGCACTCACCAACCTTGGACTAGGTCAGCCATGACTTTGCCCAGCTGAGTGGTGAAAAATCAGAGATTCCAGAACCTCTCTGAGCCCTTGTCCAATGCTGCTCTACACTTTTGATGCAAATGCTTTTCTTAATGTCTAGTCTGACTCTTCCAAGCCACAGGCTGTGGCTACAGCCCCTTATTATATTTTCTGCTGCTGTCAAAAAGAGTTTAGCTCGGTCTGCTTTATGACTCCCTTTAACTTAATTGTAAGCTATTGTAAAAGGACCCTAATATCTATCCTAAATCTCCCCTGGTGCAACTTGAGGCCATTTCCTCTTGTCCCATCGCCTGTTCCTTGTGAGAAGAGACCGACCCACCCCCCAGGCTACCCCCTCCTTTCAGGGAGTTGGTGAGAGCAAGAAGGTCTCCCCTCAGCCCCCTTTTCTCCAGGCCGAACCCCCCCAGCTCCCTCAGCCGCTCCTCACAAGACTTGTGTTCCAGACCCGTCACCAGCTCCATTGCCCTTCTCTGGACACGCTCCAGCCCTCTAAGGTCTTTCCTGTCGTGAAAGGCCCAAAACCTGACCCAGTCCTCGAGGGATGGCCTCACCAGTGCCAAGTACAGGGGGATGGTCACTGCCCCAGTCCTGCTGGCCACACTCTTCCTGATACAGGCCAGGAGGCTGTTGACCTCCTTGGCCACTTGGGCATGCTGCTGGCTCATACTCAACCAGCAGTCGACCAACACCTCCAGGTCCTTTTCCACTGGGCAGCTTCTCAATAGTTATCTTACCTTCAGTTACACAAAGAACAATTTTGCTTTCACAAAAATACAAGTTGTATTCTCTTCTCAGCTATCTCAGGTCTTTGAGGAGAAGAATGCCCTCTCCCTCCAGCTGCGTGGTAGCAGTCGGAACATCTGCGAGAGCCACCAGCACTACAATGAGGTTTTGAACCGCTGCTTGGTGCTTGAGAGGCAGCTCCAGGAACTGCAGTCTGCGGACAAGGGCATGGTAAGGGTGGTCATCGTGGTGCCAGGGAGGGAAAAGTCTATTGCAGGTGGCTCCACCAATGAGCAGTGTTGTATTTGCCATACATTCGTGCTTTCTTTCAGGAGCTGTTTGCAACAGATGCTGCTCCAGGAGCACCCCAGGAAAAGAATGAGCCTCAGAGAGGCAGTTACACACCAGAACTTCAGGAGTTGCAGCTGAGGTAAAGAAAGCCTGAGAAAACAGGAGTGGGGATGTTAGTCCTGATGGAGGTCTTTAGGCTAGTGATGAGCCTATTTCTGTTACTTGTCAAGAGTGTTGGAAAAACTAGTTCTACACTAGGACCTGGCAGAAGTAGAGGAACTGATACATGCACTTGACAGCTGCCATTAGTTATCTCTTTGGATAGAACTTCAAAAAAAGAAGAGACAACATGCAGCGGCAATTGCAGTTGACCATCACCAGTCAGGCTAGCATCTTTGATTTGATAGGCTGGGTCCATCGGTAACTGCTTAAGTGTATTAGTGGTCCTGGTTCCAAGGCTGTTAGCCTGAGTGTGTCTGGAATTGAGACCTAGCACACGATTACCTTGTAACCTTCTGGAACTAAGATCTAGCACATGATTCCTCATACCCTTTCAAAATAATTTTTGGAAGCTGGGGCCATGGATGACAGAGCCAAGGAACTCCTTCCTGATGTGACATAGAAGCTTCAAGGGATTTATCTTCTCTCTTGCTTTCCAAATAATTTAAATATAGTAATAAAAGATGACTAAGTCTTCTGCATAAAGTGGAAGGGAATTGGAGTCTGTTCATGTACTGCATCAGTGAATACAACAGAAATGGAACAGTCCATGAATTAGCCATTTTTTGGTACATGCTTGGTTATTTTCTGACAGGTTGTCTGAAACAGAACACTTACATAGCAACACAAAGCAGGATCTGAGGTATTTGGAGGAGCAGCTGGAGGAAGAACGCGACCGTCGTCTTGCTGTAGAGGAGGCACTGTCTGCGGCACAGGATCAGATCAGGAGGTGAGGGAGCTTGAGCAAATGGGCAGTATCAGCATAAAAGTGGGGTGATCCTCACTCCATGTTCATCTGCACTTCATTGTGTCCTTCTGTTGAATGTCACCAGGGGTGTAGAAATGACTATACAGTGTCTGTCACAGAACAGTTGAGGTTGGAAGGGACCTCTGGAGGTCCTCTGGTCCAATGCTCCTGCTGTAGAGCCAGTTGCCCAGGACGACATCCAGATGGCTTTTGAGTATCTCTGAGGCTGAAGACTTCACAACCTCTCTGGGCAGCCTGTGCCAGTGCTCAGTCACCCTCACAGTAAGAGTTTCCTGATGTTCAGGCTATCTACCCTTCAGTTGTAGACAAAGATAGAATGAGACAACTGACTAGACATCGAGACAAATTCTGCCTAGAAATGAGATGCCAGCCTTCTCAATGAGTTAAATTGACTACTAGAAAATATAATTTGGAGACTGGGAGTTGGGTGAAGGCAGAAGAGGAGTTTTCATACTTCCAGGAGATTTGTCTCCTCAATAAGCACCTGTCTGTCATGGGCAAAACAGTCTTGACTGAAGACTTGAAGAATGTCACTCAATTTTAATGTATTGCCAATTAACATAAACTTTTGCTTAATTTGGGTATTGAGAAACAATTAAACACTCAGGGCAAACACACTGCCTTTCCCAGGCCCAGCTTCAGTCCAGACACCTCCCCTGCTGCCAGCATCAGTCCGATTCTTTGCACCACGCTCAGTCCCTTTGGTGGGACAAAGGGCCGTGGAGGTGGCTGGGGTCAGTATGCAGTGATTTCTCTCTGCTTCTCCTTGTTTCTTATTCATTTCCTCCTCCCCCAGCAGCTACACCTGCTGTTAAACACGTTTGAGCACAGACACCACGTGCTGCTCCAAGTGCAGTTTTGGCAGACAGTGAGGCATCACCCATTGCCCGGCAGGTGGAGCCAATTGGGACTGGAACGGGGCACTCCCTTGCAACTCCCTGTTACCAAAACCTTGCCATTTATACCCAATACCAGTGTCTCTCAGGATACTTGACAGATGCCGCGATAGTCAGCAGAGAAAAGGAGGCTGACCTAGACTAGATGTTAGGATTAGGATGCAGCGAGTTGCATGTTAGAAATGCCTGTTTCTCCTCATTGACTATAAAAGTGGGTTTTATCACATAGCTTGACTGCAGGCACTTGTGCTGTGTGTTTCCTGGTAGTTTAAATAAACCTCACTATTGGAGTCTCTTACATGAAAACAGTGGCTTTCTTCTGACACACGTGCTGGTTTGGCCAAAAAAATACTGGTCTGTGTGGAAGATTCTGGATGAAGTCCCCTGGAAATTGCTACACAATTCAGACAACTGCAGCCCCTTCTGTAGCATTAAAGTCTATGGAAGCCTCCTACAACCAATTCCACTTCACTCGCTCGTGCTGGCCCAGAGATTTGACAGTACTGCTTCTGCATTTCATCCTCTAATAGTATCTTACCAATCTGGAATATCTGCCACTAGAGAATATGTAGGAAGAACCAGCACTATTGGGACCAGAGCTGGCTTCCAGAGTAACTTAATAGAATTTAAAATATACAATGAAATCATCTGCCCTGGCTTCTTTCAAGTTACACGCTATGAAATTTCACATGAAAGCCCCCATTAACACAGAGACCTCGGTTAAGTTAGAGTTGTAAATTCCTGAAAGGCAGCAAAAACCAGCACCAAAAAATCATGAGTTTTGAAGTGAAGGGATATAAGTTGGGTAAGGAGGGACTCCAGTGCCGGCAGCTGAATTGTTCCCTCTACTGGAGAGGAATGGTGGTCTGCACATCAGGCATTAGGGAAGCTTTACTTTTTGCCATGGCTGTGGGCGCAGGAAGTGGCTGCACCGAGCAAGTGTAACTTGTCTAGAGAGCACAATGTGCCTTCTCTGTTAGAGTTTTGCCAGCCTCCTGGTGGGGGAAAGAGGACCACTGCTTGCTGGATCACCCAGTCCCCCTGCTCAGCTTGAGCTCAGGAGGCACTACCGTTGTACAAATGAATCCAGTTCTTGTCAAGTGAGATGGTGGCTTGTTTGCAATGGCTCATTACTTTTTGCAGAAATAAGCTTGTCTACAATGGTGGGTTTGGGGCATCATAAGAAACTGAATTTAATTTCATGTTTTTGGTGGCAGGTTGCAGTCAAGTGAGTGGACGTCTTCCTTAAATGCCAGCATTGATATGACTCCAGGTCCCGAGCATTCCTTGCTGATTGACTCCACGGATAATAGTTTCAGCAAAGTAAGAATTTACATTCACAGCTGTCACTGATGTGAGCCCTGGCTGATGCAGGAATTGCGAAATGAAAACTGTGAACCTATAGCAGCTCAAGCCTTCTGTAGTCACTTTTAAATCTGTTTGGGTTTGTGCAGGTTTCTGCTCTGGTCTCACTCTGTTTTCAATGCCAGAAGCCACGTGTTGTTCTGGTGGTGGCCCTGCTGCAGCCTGGCAGTCACCTGTCCTGTTTTCTGACTGTGAAGCCCTGCTGAAGGGTTTGCCCTCTGGTCTCTTCAGGACTTGGGGGTGGTGCTCTCAAGAGCAGCATCAGCAGAATTACAGCAAGAGGCATAACTGGGTGCTCATGGCGGGGTTTGTTACTACAATAGACAGTTTTGTCTTTCTATTGAACTTGTCTAGCAGACATTTCATTGTCTGAGGGCTCCTAGAAGAGCCCCTGTAGAGTATGGTCACTCTACAGCAGCTTGTTCAACAGCTTCAGAAGTCCTTTCAGCTGTAAGGGTGAAAGAATGTAACAAATAGATAATAATTTTCTTCCTCTAGGCCAGAGAGTGAATAAGGATTCCCAGTAGCTCAAGGCTCCAGCAGAAAAGTACCATTGATCCATTTATTTATATTTCACTTGGAGGGGCTGGAAATTTGTAGTGACCAAATGTCGGAGGGAGATGTTCTGCATTCTGTTGCCCTTTCTCAAGCAGAATTGGAGAGAGCTGGTTCATGAGACCTGCAGAGAGCAGGAGAAGGGGAATATTTCACTGAGGATTGGCTCTAGAGGTTGAATCTGACAGTGGAATGGGTTTGGGGAGGTTGATGCTCATTAGCTTAAACTTAACTTTATGGTCAGGAGAGTTCTGAGTGCAGGCACCTGGGGACATACCCATTCCTGGTACTGACTGGTCTCTCTTTTACTTTTCCAGACTCGGAATATCCTTGGACTGCGACGCCTGTTACGCTCTGTCTTCCGTTCCCGGACCCGCTTGCCTCTGCTAGTGGCCGTGTACCTGCTTGCTCTCCATGTCCTGCTCTTCCTGTGCTTCACAGGCCACCTGTGAACAGGAGTAACAGCCTTTTCTTGAGCCACAGCCCTCTCTGTAATCCCTGGGGGTATAATCCTCTGTAATACCCCCAGGGTAGCACTTCACCCAGCTGCCTTCTTTTCCCAAATCAGCCCTTATGGAGCAGCTGCACCCAGGTCTCTTGCTGTTGAGGTATGCAGCAGCCTGGGATCTGCTTCCTGGACATCTGCCATCCCTTTGGTGCTTTTAAATGAGCTACGTCTTCTGGGCCAGAGTCCTCATGCTACAAGCCTCAAGGACAGCGTCTGTTCCTGTCCCTGAAGGAAGCACCACTCATTTTACATAGTATTGTGCTGTGGTGGGAATAAGAAAAACATTCTTGAGTTCCTGCAGTACTTCAGTGCTTCTAGGATCTGCAAGATCTTCCCCCTCTTAAACTGCATCACTGAGTTGGGCTGGGGAAATCTTGTAGCTAGACGCAGGAAAGAGAAGCTTCTTCCCTTTCTTCCATCCCTTAGATTTGCTCTGTGGCTCAGTGCTGTTTGAAATGCATATGGTAAGGAAGTTGTAGACACTTTAAGGAACATGAATTGAATTTAAGAATTGTGTTTCCTGCTCAGTTGCATCTCCTGTTGAAGAAAGGCCAAAATCAGTATGTCTGGACCTGCTGAGCGTTCCATTTAAAACCAGTCATATGTCTGCCCTGACATATGCTGTAAAATAATGTCAGTAATTTAGCTATTAAAAAGGAATAGGAAACAAGAAACTTCAGCTCTAAGTTAATAACCTTTGCTGCTTACAGCATTCATGCACCTCTCACGGTGTACCTTTTAATGAGAGCAGCCGTGCTCCTGCGTTCTCGTCCACTGAGCCCTGGTGACAAGATCAAACCTGTACAGGCTGCATTGAAGAGCTTCATAATGTGGTATGTGGGTGCAAATCAAAGGCAGAAGCTCCAGAAATAAACTGTCCCCCCTATGCCAAGGAAGGGAATAGAGTCCTGAAAGCTTCTGCCATCTCTGCTTTAGGAAAAGACTGTTGTAGAACGTTAGTGCTGGTCATTGGACTTGTTTGAATCTAAAGGAAACCGATACAAATGGACTTGATCTCATAGAACATACGGAAAGCTGTGTTTTCTAAAGAACTCCTGAGTGTGTCCTGGAATTGAGACTGCTGTCTTCCAAAGGGGGAATGCTGAATGAAGGAAGATAGGTCCAGTGGAGTTCCCTGTCAGAGACCAAAGCCCATTTGAGGATGGATGGATTTTATCGCAGTAGCTAAAATAACTGAATCTCTGGCAGGTCCAGAATGTTAGCACTATATATCCCTTTGTGCACTACCCTGATTATCTGTGTGGACCTCCTCAACTATGTAAAATGCAGTGACCAAATACTTTGCCTATAGCTTCCCGGGGGATGTGCTCCTGTATATATAATAAAGATTATTTTTCAGATGGAATTTGTGTAATGTTGTCATGTCAATGTCAGAGATCTCTCGAGGGTGTGGTGCTGCTGTATCACACCTTTTACAGGACCACCATGGGACTGCAGGTCTCCTTTGCATACGCTTCCTTGTATGTTGATTGCAGAAGCTGTTTCTTCCTGTTATTTGGGTGCCAGCTTTGTGGTTTGACCTAATGAAAGATGTGGCATTTTAGCTGATGTTCCCTCTTTCAAACATTTTGTTTCTTCTCTAGGTGACGGCCCTGCCCTGCCTGGTTTTGTGATCTGTCTGCAGCGGAGTCTGAGGAGGAGACTGACAGATGGAGCTGTGCTCTGCCTCCCCGGCTGCACGGGCCGATCCAGCTCGGCCACTGCTGGGACCCAGGGTCTGTTTGTGCCAGGAGGGGGGGGTTACGAGGGGCAGAAAGCAGTGGGAGCAGTTACTGCCCCTCCTTGCCCTCTCAGCTGCCTCTGCAGAGCAGGTACGAGGCTCTGGGTATGGCTGACACAGCATGTGATGAGACAGACGAGGAAGAACCTTCGCAGCTACTCTCACTGAGGTCAAATCAACCAACTCCAGGCAACAAGAGCTGCGTGAAGACCAGCGCTGAGAAGAAACAGTAAGTTATGGTCATAGCTCACGTCCTCCTGAGCAGGATGGAGGCACCCGTTTGCAGACCCTCTTTTCACAGAAATTTGCTGCCTCCCTGGGGCTTGAATGTAGGATATCACCCAATGACTGATGAGCTCAGTACAGCCTTCAGGCTGTTTCCCACTCCAGCTCTTTCCTGTGAGTGCTAATGATGCTGCAACAAGAAGTCCAAGGTTGATCAAAAGAAATCTTAGGGCTCTGGGAATAATGTGAGAAGACTCGGGAGCACAGGCAGAGTTTTCCTCAATCGTCCCACCACTGGGAAGAGACATTGGAAGAAATGTGTGCCCAAGACATCAATAACCTGCTCCAGGACTGGTGCCTCCCCCAGAACTTTGGATTTTATAACCGTGGGAGAGATTGGAGCATTGGGTACTCATCAGTGGCATGAAGTTTAAGGAGTCCAAATACCTGGGAGGCAGTAACACCAGGCACAAGTATGGACTGGGAGAGGAGCGGCTGGAGAGCAGCCCTGCAGAGAGGGACCTGGGGGTGGGCAGAGCTCAGCAGGAGCCAGCAGTGTCCCCTGGCACCAAGGGGGCAAACCCCATCCCGGGGGCCATCAAACACAGCACGACGGGCGGGTCCAGAGAGTGGATGGTCCTGCTGTGCTCAGCGTGGGGGCGGCCTCACCTGGAGCTCTGTGTGCAGCTCTGGGACACATCATTGGAGAAGGACGTGAAGGTCCTGGAATGGTCCAGAGGAAGGCAACCAGGCTAGTGAAGGGCTGGAAGGAATGTCCTCTGGGGAGCGGCTGGGGACTCTGGGTTGGTCTGGTTTGGAGAGAAGGAGGCTTAGGAGCCACCTCATGGCTCTGCAGCTTCCTGAGGAGGGACGTGAAGAGGGAGGTGCTGAGCTCTTCTGCCCGGGATCCAGGGCCAGGGCACCTGGGAATGGCTCAAAGCTGTGCCAGGGGAGGGCCAGACTGGACATGAGGAAGTGTTTCTTTATCGAGAGGGTGGTCAAACCCTGGAAGAGGCTCCCTGGAGAGGTGGTCAATGCTCCAAGACTGTCAGTGTTTAGGAGGCGTTTGGACAATGCCCTTAATAACGTGCTTTAAGTTTTGGTGAGCCCTGAATTGGTCAGGCTGTTGGACAGGGTGATTGTTGTAGGGCCCTTCCGACTGAGATATTCTACCCTGTTCTATTCCAAGCCCTGTGCATCTTGTTGTTGTGTCAAATAGAAACGGCCACTTTCGGAGCTTTTCTTGCTTCACTTGACTTATTCAGAAAGGAAGTTATTTTGGTTTGAGATGTTTATCTAGTGTCAAACTATTGTGATTCATGCTACGAATTCCAACGTTGTGCACTTCCCACCAGTAAGCGATGTACCAAAGAGTTTGATTTGTCAGTGCTTAGGGCTCTTTAACTAGGTGCTTTCCATCTTCCTAGCTCAAGCTGTTTACTTGGTTGTTGGGTTGTTTTTTTTTTGGTCCTGGAAGAGCTTTCATGTATATGTGTGTATGACTGTGTGTGTTTATATATATTTTTAATTGTGCTGTAGAGTACTGAGACAAATCTCATAACAAGTTCTGTAAGCAGTAGCTTCCTTTGGATCTCATTGAATTGTCAAGCCCAGGGGCTTCAGCCTTTTGATTTTTTTTTACTTTTATGGCAGAATGATTTTTTGGAAGAGATGGAAATGGAGAATCACGATCTTGTTTGCACACTAAGAAATGTAATTGTGCCCCATTAAGCGCTACTCATGGAGTCAGCAATTTGTGCCCTGGGTGTGTGCCTTGTCAGCGCCCCAGAGCACAGGCAGTGTGCAAGGGACCAGCGGTGAGCACAGGAACAAGTGCAGGGCCCTGCTCGGGTTCTGGCGCTCGCGACCCGAGCAGCTGGGGGCTGGGACGCAGGAAGTGGAGATCGCTGAAGCTAAAACAGGAACTCGGAGCCCACAGTGGCCCAAAAGCTGCCGCCAGCATCAGGTGCCTGAGCCAAAAGCAGCAGTTTTGCCAGCAGGAGCCGGGGAGGCTTTTAAGGTAAGAAAGCTGAGTGGGCTTTGAGAGTGGAAAGTGAGAAACAACAACAAAATGTAGGGGTTTGGTGGGCAGAGAGGAGTCCTTCCTGACCCAGCGTGTGCGGGTTGATAGCGCTCAGCATTCGCTTCTCCGGGTGCTCCTTTGGTCATGGCTGTTGCTCTTGTGTTTGAGGCTCTGAGGAACCACGTTTCCAAATCAGCCAGGGTGACTGTGCTGCCTGTAGCAGCCCTACATTTGTGCTGTAGCAGATGCTTTCAAGGGGGAAAATGGTACAGACTAAAGGGTTGAGCTGCTCCTCTGGCCGACATTCCTCATTGTAAAGGGTGTCTGGAGCCTTGTGGTGTCATTGCAGTCTGTGGTTTGTCGTGGTTCCCATGATGGGTGGTGGGTGACATTGGAGAGCAGGTGGTCAAGAGCCATTTGCAGCAGGATTTAAAACCCTGCGCCACCTGCATTTGAGCCAGCTTCAAATCAGCTCCCTGTTGTACAGCCCTGTGCTAACCGGTTATTACTGCTGTTTCATCATTAAGAAAAATGAGCCACAAACTTCAAACTTCTTTGGCTGCTAATAAATGAGGGAGGGGATACAGAGATGAAAGGTATTGTTTGGTTGTGCCACGTTGTCCACGCGAGCCTTCCTGCTTCCCCAGCTTCTATTTGCAATTAGCTATGTTCAGGTTTTCATAACATTACCGTCAGTGCACGCAAGCACAGCGGGGGATGTCACAGACCTGCTGTGCGCTGTGTTCTGGAGTATGACAACATTAGTTATTAATTTTTTTTCCCTTCTCTGAGGCAACCAGGGGAAGGCCTAAAGCCAGATCTTCACAGGGAAACTGCCTTGGGCCACATCCTCTCCTCAGCCAACGATCTGTCTTTTGTTTAACAGAAAAGTCTCGTCCCTGCTGCGCTCTTTTAGTTTCTGTTGCCTTTACAGTGATGAGTCTCTAGATCATTGGTAAGCTCAGCTTGAAACTGAACCGATGGGTGCACTGTACTGAACTGGAAGGTTACTCACGCAACAACTTTCTGTGTTGTACAATTAATTACTTGTTCAGCGTGAATACTTTGCTTGCACAGAAAGCAGCCGTCCTGGGTGCTGGGGCCAGTTTGTGGGTCACCGTGTGGTTGTGGGACAGAGGGGTCAGTGCTGTTGGGAAGGCACGATAAAAGCGTGGTGTTAAACGAGGATCCATCACAGAGCAGTTCCCATCTCTCCCGCTGGTCTGCCCCCAGGGTTATGTGATGTTTAAGTGATGTGAAATGGGGCTCAGCAGCCCGGTCTTTGCAGCACATTCAGTTCAGTCTTTCTGCCCCTTTTTCGCCCAAAAACCAGCTTTGGCAACAGTAAGAACAATCCTTGTCCCCACGGGCAGCGATAGGTGGTGGGACGTGAGATCCTGCTGGGTGAGCGCTCTGTGGCATAGGGCAGGCAAACTGTGCCATCTCCCTTCCCCGGAAACGGTGTTGCCTCGGAGGGGCTTTTTCACGGTTTCACATTGCTTTTCTTTAACTTCCCCTTCCTGGGCCTGTCACTTCCTCAGGCCCGTAGGAGCCGTGCCGCTGCAGCCTCTGCCTGTTCAGCCCTGCACGCTTTGCCATTTTAGCCCCATTTCCTGATTTTGCCGTGTGACAGACACAAAGACCACAGGTCTCCCTGCACCAGCACCGCCAGAGCAGAACACGGCCCTTCCCAGGCACCAGGCGGCGGTTGGGAGACAGGAGACTCGGGAGCCCCCCATGGGGTCAATAAGCATTTCTCCCCGGTGGCGGAGCACGCCATGGCTCTGGCGCTGTGCCGTGACTGAAGAAGGGAGGTTAAACCAGCGAACGGTCTCCCACAACATGGAAAATTATTGTATGTTGGAAAAGCAGAATCTGGAAGTCAGAAGGTAGCACTAATTTGCATGAAAATAAGGTGTGCGTTTTTGTCACCGAAATGAGGAATAAAACTCGAACACTTGATCTGTATTAAAGAGCAGGCACTACTTTATTTGGTGCCGGGGACATGGGGGATCTCTCCACACAACGTGACCACCCATCGGAACTCCTCGTGTGACTTTTACATACATTTTACAACATCGTTATGATATTAGAACCTCCCACCTGTATTTGATTGGTCAGTAATTTAGATACGATTGCACCGTCAAGTTCCAGCTCCCACGCATGCTCAAGGGAAGGGTCTTCACCCGGGCAAGGGTCGTGTTGGCCAGTGGGCATGATGGTTAGCGTTATAATGAAGGTAGTTCAACTGAGGACACTCAGAATTTTCACCTTCCTGCCCAGTTGGCTAAACTTCTCAGAACGTGTAGATTAGCACCATCCTCAAGGTCCTTATGCTGGATGCGCCTCCTCCAGAACAATACAAAACTTGCCTCCCTTGATTAGGAGCTCTTTTCGTTACCTCATGCTTGATAAATTCAAGGATAGAATCCTCGCTATTCGTGAGAATCCACATACGGCCTTTTGGCACCAGTTACTGATAACATTTCAGGGATGTGCTCTGGTGGCATTTTCAGTGTGGAGTCAGTGTGCATGAAGACTGGGGTCTATGCTGAAAACCCCTGTGTGTGTTGCTGAAAGAGGTGCTGGGCTCGAGCAGCTATTTTGGGGTGCCAATTTGGAGGGGCAGAGAGCTGAGCAGGGAGGTGGCCTGACAGGGTCCCCTCCAGCCGTGCCCACTGTGGCCTGACACGCCATGGTGGGGGCCAGCGGTGCCCTCGTGCTGGGCTCTGGGTGACGCCGTGTCCTCCTTGTGCAGATGTGGAAAGCTGTTGTGGGACACGACGTGTCGGTGAAGGTTGAGGCTCAGGGAGACGACTGGGACACGGACCCTGATTTTGTGGTGAGTGTCTGCTGTCGTTATCCATAACATTATCCATGGTGGTGTGAAGGGCTCACTGGCCCTGGGCACGTGCTGGTCTCCTGGGCTGGGGCTCGGCACCGCCAGCTGTGCAGGATCAGCCAAGCCCCACCAGCCCCTGTCAGGTCACGTCTCTAACCCATTTCTGACCCATATCTGCGTTTGGTCTCCAGAACTTCCTGCATCAGTCTACCCCACATCTGACTACAAGTTACAGCACTTAGTATAGAATATTTAGTTTCTTTTAAATTTGCTCCCTGGTAACTTCACCAAGACCTCCCACAACTTATGTTACAAGAAATAGCTAAGATTTACAATTTCTCTTTCCCACTGTACTTGTATGGGACACCAGCATTGCACTCAATTTGTATTTTTTCCAGATAGAAGAATCCTACTCTATTTACGGTCCCCTTGTGCAGAGGCAGCTCTGTGCCTCTAAATACCCTTGTTTTCTATCTAGTCGATTCTCTAGGTGAGATGAAGAGAACAAGACTTTGTATTAATTTTTTTATTGTGTTTTGTGTGTATGTATTTTTATCTTTACCTTATATTGATTATATATTGATGCTTCAATTTATCAAATACATATTCGCACCTTCCAAAAAGACAGCACGTGCTGTAATCACAAAGCTAACGCTCGGTGTTCTCCTGCGATTTTCCTAAATGATCCATTTCCACGGCATCTTTGGGTGCTGGCTCCTGCCCCTGGCTGAGGGTCGGGGCTCCCCGCAGCCCCAGCCCCGCCGCTCCCGGCCCTGCCCGCATCGGTGGCGGGTGGGGATGGGGGTCCGGGATCCCCGGCCGCCCCCTCCCTTCCCATCCGGGCGCGACCGCCCGGGGCCAGCCCGGCGGTGCCGCGCCGCGCTCGGGGGGCCAGGGCCCGGCGGCGGCTGACGGCCCCGGTTCGCCCCGCAGAACGACATCTCCGAGAAGGAGCAGCGCTGGGGAGCCAAGACCATCGCGGGCTCGGGCCGCGCCGAGCATATCGAGTGAGTGGGGCCGGCGGGGCGCGGGGTCTGCGGCCCGGGGGTGTGGGCAGGGCCGGGACCCGGCGGGGTGCGGGTGTCCGGGGCCCGCGGTGCGGGTAGGGCCGGGGCGCGGTCGGGCCGTCGCCGGGGCCGCGTCCCGCGAGGGGAAGCGGCAGCACCGGCCGAAACCGGCCAAATAAGGGCTTGTGCGCGGCAGGGGCGGAGCGGGCGGCGGGGGAGCGCTCCCGGCGGTGCGGGGTCCTTCCCCGGGTGCACCCCCGGCCCCAGGGCAGCGGGGTGGCCGGGGAGCGGAGCCCCCGCCCGGCCGGCATTGCCTGGGGCCGCCCCCCGCCCGCCCGGGCCCCACCGGCTGCGACCGGGCCCCGCGTCTGAGGCTTTGCCCTTGCACCGGGGGCGGAATTCGCCGCGGTGCTGCCAGGGGTGGGCTTTCAGGTGCCTCCGGCCAGTGGCCGTCCCTGTTGCCCTGCCCAGAGCTGTCCCTGCCCGGCAGTGTGGCTGGTGCAGCGCAGGGAGAGGGTAACCTTGAATGGCTCCTGCTGAAGAAAGGGTGTAGCCCTGAATGGCTCCTGCTGAAGAGAGGGGGTAGCCCTGAATGGGGGCTGCAGGACAGGGACTGGATGCACCTGGATGCCTACTGCTCTGGGCCCTTCGCCAGCCCCCAGGGTGGCATCTCCTTGTCACAGTGTGGTGGCCACACGTGTGTGGGCTGGAGGGGCCCGCTGTGGGCACAGCTGGCAGTGCGTTTATGTCCCGCTCTGTGCTGGCTCTTGGCAGCACAGGGATGCTCCATCAGGCTGTGTGGCCCTGTACGGTCACACAGTGACCTGCCCCGACTCTGTCTCACCAGCATCCATCAGCTGAGGAACAAGGTGTCAGAGGAACATGAGGTCATCAAGAAGAAGGAGCTGGAGACTGGCCCCAAAGCCTCCTACGGCTATGGGGGGAAATTTGGAACAGAGCGGGACCGAATGGATAAGGTAACAGTTGTAGAGGGCTTCCTTGGGCCCTAGTGGAAAAGTCTTTTCCTCCTAAAGAGAAGAGCATCCCTGTTTCCTGGCCTGACCCTGAAGGCAGAGAACGGAGAGCTGGCATGGCTCTGTGCAGATTCACACGTGTTTAGCTACATCCTCTCTCCAGGGATCTGTTTGAACCATTTGCATAATTTGTCTCTACAACTTCCTTGCAACACTCCCCTTAGCTGTGAAGAAGGGCTTTCTGTAGCTTGTTTCAAACCTGCTGCATAACAATTAAATTAAGTGCCTCCCTACTGTCCTTGGAGAACGAATGAATAATAATTCCCTCCTCACAGTCTGCGTTACAGATCTCTGACAGATCTCCCTGGGATGAAGCCCTAGTTCATATTCTCTGTTCTCATGTCAAATCTGTTTTATGTTTTCTGATAACCATCATCAAGCATCTTCCTGTACCTTTCAGCATTTAATATTTCTTTTTTTTTTCAGAAGTGAGATGATGAGGTTGCAGTAGCATTCAATCTGTGGGTCACTGTGGGTGTGCACAGTACCAGCATGGCAGGGTGGAAAACAGACATTTCCAGGAGGCCGAGATGGAGCAGCCGTGCTCAGAGCCTTCTGCTGGAGCAGAGCGAGGGTGCTTTTGTTGAGCAGCTCCTCGGCCTTCATCCAGTCTCACCACGGTGCATCCATCCTCTTGCCCTTCTCCCGAGGAGCGTGAGGAGTTCCTGGCCACACCACCTCCTGCAGGGAGCAGCGGGACCCTGCCCCGGCCCATGGTGGCCGTAAGGGGTGACATCAGCCAGATCTGCTGACCCTCCCTCTGACACAGAGAACAGGGAGCGGGTGCCAGTCCTGCTGCCGTGGGGTTTCAGTTGTGCTTGCCCAAATGCACTTTTCTCCTCAGTTTCCCCACATGATTATCCCCCATCCACTGGCATTTGGGAGCAACAGGTATTGTTGTGTGACGAGCTGGCAGTGGGGCTGGCTTTGTGGGATGGCTGGCTGTGGAGCTGTGTCACAGGTTCCAGGGCAGGGCCAGTATGGCAAAGGCTGTGCAGAAGCCATCGCCACCACCAGCACAGTCAGCTTGGACCTGTCACCTGGTGGCCACCAGTGCCTTGGCGGTGGAGCAGAACCGTGGTGAGGTGGCTGTGTGTGTCCACCCCGCTGGTCTGACGGCAGGTGCTCATGTCACGCTGTCTCTCTCCTCAGTGCGCAGTGGGCCATGAGTACGTCGCTGATGTTGGGAAGCACTCCTCGCAGACAGACGCTGCCCAGGGCTTTGGGGGCAAGTACGGAGTCCAGCGGGACCGTGCTGACAAGGTCTGTGGGACGGGCTCAGCGCTGCCCTTAAAACGCTGGGCTATGCTGAGGATTGTGGTTGCCGTTTTCCAAGTACAGGGTTAGACATGCCAGCCACCAGGTCTCCACTGAAGCAGAACCTCACCTCCTTTGTGCAGGAAAATGGCTGGTGACAAGTTCATAGAATCATAGAATGGTCCAGGCCGGAAGGGACCTCCAAAGGTCATCTAGTCCGACCTCCCCACAGTCAGCAGGGATACCCCCAACTAGACCAGGTTGCCCAGGGCCTCGTTGAGCCTCACCTTGAATATCTCCAGGGAAGGGGCCTCAACTATCTCCCTGGGCAACCTGTTCCAGTGTTCCACCACCCTCATAGTAAAGAACTTTTTCCTAATATCCAATCTAAGTCTGCTCTTCTCCAACTTAAAGCCGTTGCTCCTCGTCCTGTCACTGCAGTCCTTTGTAAACAGACTCTCTCCATCCTTCCTGTAGGCCCCCCTCAAGTACTGGAAGGCTGCTATTAGGTCTCCCTGGAGCCTCCTCTTCTCCAGGCTGAACAACCCAAGCTCCCTCAGCCTGTCCTTGTAGCAGAGGTGCTCC
>KZ507768.1:0-11050 GCA_002844005.1 Limosa lapponica baueri
TGAGCAGTCATGCTGAACCACTATGTTCATTAGCAGGGACTTTGCTTAGTAAAGAAAACTTCTCATCTGTTCCACTCTAATATTCTTTATCTTCTGTTAAAAAGAGAAAACTGTTTGGTATATTACATACAGAAGTTCAGCAAGAAATGAGTTATTTTTGAGGTGCCATGAGAAGTGCAAGTTTTTTATACACCGTTATGGAAAATAAGATTAATAATTTTAAGGAAATGACCTACAATTAAGCATAAATACAAAAAGCATGCTTTAGGTCAATTGTTGAAGAAAACAGCCTTAACAAAAAAGATAATACTTTTGTTCAGGAAGTTGCTACTTAAAGTAAAACACTGTGCTTCTAAAACTAAAAATTAAATTAATGCTTTCTACATGTTCACTGTAGCAGTAAATTACAAAATTCATTATAACTTAGAGTTAAGAAAACAATTTGCTTTTGAAGTATGGTAGAAAAGAGGCAGTGATAATGAAAATAATGAGTTCATTCAACTGTTTATGCATAACAGGGATAACATTTTAATGCATGTCCGTCAGTACAGAGCAAGACTTTTATGTGATAAATCCCGGGGTTTTAGGGCCAGATATTAGAGGTGTTCTCTGCGTGTCACAGGAATTCTAATCTTTTTACTCTTCTACTGTCTCATCTCAACATACGAGCTCTGGTTGCATACAACTCGGTACAGTCATCTCATAAAGCAGTGTTTTGTCATAAAGAAAAATTTCATGTAACTTCTTTTTGGTATTTCATGCCTGTATGGAGTTTAGGAACTGTAGCTTGAACAGTGCTGAAGCAAGGAATGGGCTGATAGAAATGTTGTGGAATTCAACATGGGCAGATGCAGAGACCTAATGAACTGAAGCAACATCAGCAGAGGGCCATTGAGATGGTCAGGGGCTGGAGCACTTGCCCTGTGAGAGGTCGCTAAGGGAAGTGGGCTTGTTCTGCCTGGAGAAGAGGTGGCTTCAGGGACACCTAACAGCAGCCTCTCCAATACAAGATCGTCAAGAAGGTGGTGCCAGGGTCTGCCCAGTGGCTCATCGTGGGAGGGTGAGAGACAACAGGAGTAAGCTGGATCAAGAGAGGGTCAGCTTGGCTACAAGGAAAACATTTATCCCCAGGAGGACAGCCCAGTAGTTCGGGGTCAGGTTGCCCAGTCCCCCTTCTGGGAGGTTTCCAAGACATGACTGGATACTGCCTTGGGCAACCTGGTCTGAACCCAATGCTGACCCTGCTTTGAGCAAGAGATTCGATTGGAGCCCTCTTGAGGTCCTTTCCAACCTAAGGCACCCTATCATCCTAAGTCATCAGTAGTTTCTGGATTCAAGAGGCTTGTTTTGGTTTGGCTGGAGCTGTGTAATTGCTTTTCAAACTTCCAGTGCACCAGAATCTCTGTAAATCATTATGATGCCATTGATACCAGTATCAAAACAGATTTATTTTTTTAGACTATTTAGCTGAGAGTTCTTCCTCTTTCCTTCTACTCCCTTCTAAATGTCGCTTTTACATTTTTTTACACAAACCTGTTTATTCTGTAGTTTTACTCTGGAATTTAATACCTCTTTTACAGAATCTTGTAAGAAAAAAAAATAACCCTCTTCATCAGAATTTTGGGATACATTTTTCATATGCAGAAGCTAGGATATTTGAAAAAAAACAACAACAAAAACTAAACCTCCAAATGTATTCCATTCTTTTTCTGACTGGGTAAAAGCACAGCAGTAGGAGTTAGCTGGCTGGTAAGAAGAGCACCTGGCAATCATTAAGGATTTTTTTTTAAGGGTTTCATAAAGTTTTGGGATTTTTTTTTTAGATTAGAGTTTTCGCTTAGAGAAGTCTATAATTATCTCTTCAAAATCAAATCAAAATTCAATTGGATATAAACAAACAGTTAAAACCATACTCTTAAAAACTAATTTTTAGAACTTCTAATTTTGCTACAGGTGCATCTATAAATGGGAAAAAAAAATCATTTAAAAGGACTGATGTGTAAATGTGAGTTGTGGAGGTAGTATGGTAAATAGGTTGGTCGTCTGTGTGTCAGACTACCTTCTGTTGTGTAGTGTAGAAACTGTCTCATACAGCCTTACTCTTTTTTGCTAGAACAGTTTTGTTTCTTTGTTGTGCTGTTTTGTGTGTTTATTTATATATGTGCTAGTACTTTTCTGGTTCTTATAGACTTGCTATTTAGCTTTCAGTTTGGTAGCTGAATATGCACGCAGTTCTTGCTATTTGGGATTACAGATACAATGTTATGGTAATGCTAAGTATGCATTTTTGCTTGAACTTACTGCTTTTTCAAAAATTATATACTTATCAAACTTCTGAATTTGAGGATGTCACAGCTAGATTTCTTATTAAGATTTGTTACATATTTGAGTAATTTTTAACCTGTTTTCTGGTGATAATTACTGCTCTCATTCTTTAAATCAAGACTATCCTGGAAAAAAAATCATGTTTTTCAACCCAAACATAGCAATTCCAACTTGGTTCCATGAAATCGGTTGGTTTTCCTGTGGGGAATCACTGTGTGTGACTGTATATACTCACCAGCTCTTTGATGTTGCTATTAATTAGGTCCTGCATATGCTTTCTCTAGCTCTCCTGGTTTATTTGACTGTTCCAAGGTGCTCTTTGTGTATTTGTTTCAATATTTTCCTTGTTATCATTATTACATCTACAATTTGTGGACTTCTCAAGAGTACTGCCAAGATCCCCAAAAGCTCATTTTTACTAGAAATAGGAGTAGAGAGCATTGATCTTTTCCCTCTACTTTATAGTGTCATTACTTGTTAGTTTTCATATTTAGTGGTTGTTGTCTTCATATCACCCCAGATGCTTATAGCTATAGTGTGTGGCGCTTTTGTCAGGGTCATACATTTGTTGCTTGTTTGAGGTATAGTGGACTTGAATACTGCAAGTTTTATAATAGACCCTTGAGAATGTGCTTCCCGTTACCAAATAGTAATCTACTTTCTTCAGCTTGTAGCCCATATTGAGCAAAGGACTACAGAGATAAATAATAGCATAGCATCTGTTGTCTAGGAAATATAGTCTAAATTGACGTGACAGAAAGTGTCATGACCAAGAATATACCTATGGCAGAGCAAGGCTTGCATCTGCTTCACCATCTTGTTGACATTATCTTTTTTTCTCCCTATAATGTGTAATTGTAATTGTAATCTTAGATTCTTCATATCAACTGAACTTCTATTTCATGAATCCCGTCTCTGCTACCAGCGAATCATAAAATGTAACTTAGAGGAGAGAATAAAGCACATTTAGGATAGAGATAGATGGGTAGAGTTGTGTATAAAGTGCTTTCTTATGTGTATAAGCAAACACATAGGATAGTCACATCTCTTCACCAAATGAAGCAAATAAAAACATAATTTTATTTAACTGTTAAACCCCAGGTACTCCTAATATGACCCAAAACCAGTATGGAATCACGTTTTATGAGATGCTTGCCCATGAAAAAGGTAAGAATTACTGTTTCTTTGTCAGTGTTTCTGTTTCACTGCTAGCTGCTGTTTTTTGAAATACTTTCAGAACATATATCTGCCAAACAAAGACTGCTGTACAACACTTAGGATTATTTCCTCACATTGACTTGGAGGATTATAACTTCTCGTTGCAAAGAAGGAATTCCATTTTTGCTTGTAATTTTTTAGAAATGCTGTCAGCAATTGCATTTTCTCTAGCTCTGAGATACTGTTAACATTATCTAATACTGTTAACAAACAAAAAAAGACAGTACTCCTCTCTATTTTTAAGTGGTGACCAAAATAGCGTTAAGAACTGTATTTGTAAATTTTTCAAGAAACACACATTAAGCTTAGTAGCATTGCAGAAAACCGGCAAGTCAGAACACCCTTTCCTCTGGAGACTGAGTGTTCTGAGCCTACATTATAAAACAGGCATCATCTGATGCTGTTTCTGTAAGGGAAAAAAAAAGACATGAAATCAAGTCACTTGGAGCTTGTCCGGTGAAACAGAAGCAACCTTCGTTCCTGTTTAGTAACCATGAGCGAAAAGCAAAAGTCTTGCAGAAGACCTAAAAGCATCTGCTCAACGCAGCTAAAGAGTTTCCTGAGACAAATGAAGTGAGAACAGACACAGAAGTCAAAAATAATTTACAAAATTATCTTAGTATTGACTAAAATACTGAGCAGCTTGTCACTGGCAAAGATACTTGAGGAAGGTTTACACTAACCTGCAGGTTAGGAAGAATACAGAATGGTTATAACAGATAAAGTATGATTTTAACTTTTTTTAAAGTAATCTGGATATTAAGTCAGTTATTTTATTTTTAAATGATTATTTTTAATATGATATTTAATAGTTCTGTTTGGGCAGGAAGAATAGAAGTATCATGAAAGGGAAGCAGAAAACACATGTTCACAGTGTTACCTTTATAGGAATGGTGGAGATGCCACACTTCCAGTATGCTCTCTCCCTTTTGGTGTAACACAAACTTAGGCAGAGCTGTAAAACTAGTAGAAACATAGCTAAAGTTTGTACGGTTCCCCAAAGCAGAAACTTTAAAAGGTCTTTCTGGACTCCCCTACGGTGGAGAGTGGAATATAATTCGCCTTTGAGTGCCTTTCCAGTGAACTGCTGGCCATCAGGCCAACTGGGCCATGGGGCAGCTCCCTCATGAGCAGTCTTGGTAGACTGGTGCTACTACACTAGGCGTTCTGTCACGCTGGTGTGTCGGTATTTGTTAAGCGTTGCATTTGGAGTTTCAGGTGGAATAATTTAGGTACTTGTGATAAGATACATGTCCCTACCAAAGCTGAATTGGATGCCGCTAAGACATATAGGGATGTTCTGCCACACAGATTATGTACTAAACACACGCACATTCCCATCTGTCACTCAGTATTCCAGTTCCCGTTTCTTCTTCAGCAGTCTCTGAGGATTTAGTATGTATGGGTGTGTGGCTGGCAGATGGAGATATTAAAGTAGATGATACAGAGAAAGATACGCACGTCATGAGAGACAAATATATTTAAGAGCTATCCTTTGGTCACAGAGGAGTTTGAGGGCTGCAGGAATCAACCAAGTTCAAGGGTCTAGATGAGTATTCATACTGTTTTGCCTGAGGATTGTATAATCCTTTCATCTGTGGTGGTTAAAGACAATAAAGGCAAGGGGGAAAGATGCAACTGCTGTTTGCAGATGATAATTGAACTATAAGTGGTATGGTCTCAGTGCTAACATCCTGATAGAAAGCAAGTTTTAGGTAGCACTGGCTACATCTAAGAATTTGGAAACAGTATAGAGAGCCCTATGGCCACAGAGGCAGCCAGGCACGAATCCCATTTCTCCTCTGGGTAACCTTGTGGGTCAATTCTCACTTTTTGTGTGAGTCTGGGTTATATCAGGTACTGTTCAGTCTCAGGAGTGGAGGGGTAAAACCATCCTTACAAGCTTTCTATTGTAAATAGCATTTTGGTTTAGGCATGTGTTAAGTGTCACTGAAGGTAAATTACCTTGAACTAGCCACAGGTGCTATCAGACAACTCGTAGAAAGTTTGATCTAAAGCCATTCCAGAGCACATTGGTTACTTAAATACCTATACCTGCATTTTTTTGGTCAGACTGACACCAAAAAACACACTGTGAGGAAGCTATTACTAGAAAATGCACAGATGAGGCATGTGTAAAATTTGAGTTTGCCTCCAGTGTTAATTACCAATAAAGAACTATGCTTGGATTAGGAGGATTTAGTAAATCATTAATGCTATATGTTGAAGGTTATACTGGTAATTAATTTGATAAATAGAGCATATTTCTTGCCACTTGTTTGCAATGTGTTATCAGTAAGTTTAATAATCTTTGATTCCAAACCAACTGCAAATGATTTTCTGACCATATAAAACAGTAACTACCTAATTTTTCTGATCTTACTCTCTCTTTAATAATGGAAGGATGCATTTTTGTCACCTGGCTAGTGGCTCTAAGTAACCTTTCCTTCTTTTCTTGAATCAGATTTAAAGCAAAGGATGACAAAAATAAGGTTTTGACTTCTTGTTAAGTTTTCCATATCGTGTGAATTTAATTGCAGCAATACATTAACCTTTCCTTCATCCAGAATGCAGTAACTCAGCATATCCAACTTTTTCCAGTCATGGCAATTTATCCAAACTTTGTTAGATCTGAACATTCAGCAGTTAAAGATAGATAATCGAACATATCTGAATATTTTAGGAATCTTTTGCTCTTTCCTTATGTGCATTCTGTCCAAGCTATTAATATTATCTAAATGTAGAAAGACATTTATCCAAAAGTTTTTTTCTTTCAATTCTAGTAGATAATTCCTAGGTATCTCATGCATCAAAGTAAAATAGTCAATTATTGTTAAAAAAAAAGGATAAGGAGTTAGCAAGGGTTATTAAAAAAATTCTTCAACGTCAAATATTTAATAACAGTAAGAATTTTTGGTTACTGGGAATTCTCATTCTTTTCTGATGTTGGTTAGTGATTTTCAAGGTTATGCATATTCTACTTCCAAAAAATATATTTTGCATTTCAAATCTGTTTTATTTCAATACGGATTATGATCCTGTCCTAATGTGTTAATATTTCCAGTGAAGCAAGCAGACTTCATGTAGTAACTTCACCCTCATAAAGGGCAATTTTAGTAAAGGTGATACTAGGGAACGTGCAAATTTGAATTTGGTTGTTTGAGACAAATAGGGATTTGATTAGATTGTGCTGGCATTCAAGATCACTGTGGTTCGTACATACTGCAGAGAAGTTGGAGCTGTGTCAAGCTGCTGTTGCACGACAGTTAATTAGCCCTTATGAGAGGCAGGAGGTGTGAGCACAGGCACAGCACATCACTAACACGTTAATGCTGTTCTGTGCAGATGTACCAGTCAGCACTAGTTTGACCTCTCTGCACCACCACGTGCACTGCAGATGTACACTCAGTTTTGATTTGCTTTTTCAAAGTGAATTCCTAGTGGCTTTGGATTACAAAGAGACTTCAAGAAATTGTGACTGAGACAGAAACATCTAAATCTGGAATAACAGCTTGAAGAGCTACAACGTGCTTGTCCTTTTCATTTCAGAGAGGTGCTAGCTCGGCACCAGTGACAAATTCAGTACAATATAGTATCATTCCTTACAAAAGAAATGTATGAAAGAATCACATGCTTAGGTGATGCTTGATTCTGGAACAACAGAGACCTCACAATAGCCTTACCACTGACCCAGCTCAGACAAATTCTGACTGTGAGGTAAGGTTAAATGGAAGAGAGCTAATATATTCAACACTCCCACTCAGTGTAGTATTGATGATGCTCCTGTATCAAGATGTATCACAGAAATACTTCACGCATGCAGGAGATCTAACAAAACTGCAACCAGAGAGACTGAGCCACTGTTATACAAGAAGTTTGCCCAGATAATACTAATAATTGTAGTAGCTGAAATGCCCAATCTACATAGTTAAAGTTTGGCAGAAAAGGTAATGGGTGTAGCAGTTTGAGAGAAGTACTAACAATACAAGCAGGTTGGATTTCAAAGGTTAGAAATGTGTGAACAGGACAAGAATTACCAAGAGCTTTTAGCCTTTGGTGATTAAAACAGCTTTCTCAAGAGATCCTTTCAGGCCCTCCAAATGACTTCCTCACCAAAGGGAGCAGAGGATGTGTCTTATGAAGTAGCTCAACCAGAAGTTACAGTTTTGATGGAGGAATATTGAGTGAAATTCTGTACATGACTTGTGAAGAAGGTCAGGCTAACTATCTAGCCATCCGTTTTTGGCATTGAAGTGTCCTATGTGAAGCTATTCTTAGCTGTTAAGGTTTGGTTACAGACTGGATCATACCCAGTGGAATTTCGGTAAGCTAAGTAGAGTGTGGTTATAAACAGTGTTGTAGAAGCCATAGCAGTACAGTATGGCTTGGGACTGAGAATTGAGCTTGATCACTGTAATACAGCTTCTCAATCGTAAATACTGTGTGGTCTTTATTGAGTTCTTAGAAACAACAATAAAAAGTCAAGCTGTTTTAATAGATACACATCATATAAACTGCTGTGAAATTGAGTTGGTTATTACTCATTTGCTATAGAGTAAATCATGTTGTGATGCTTAGTGAACTCCTATGCCTACAATTCTGCAGTCTTGTCATCTTGTCATTTGGACTAGATG
Organism: Limosa lapponica baueri; assembly: GCA_002844005.1. Taxonomy (NCBI): domain Eukaryota; kingdom Metazoa; phylum Chordata; class Aves; order Charadriiformes; family Scolopacidae; genus Limosa; species Limosa lapponica. The sequence continues at coordinate 8,178 of KZ507768.1, forward strand.
ATCTGAAAGGTCACTTCCAACCTAGGGAACTGTAAGTGAGAACTATGCAATATGATAGCATAGCGTGTAAAAAACAAAGCTTATAGTAAGAACACATTACTTGGAGTTCTTCAGGTCCTAGCTGATGCATTTTTTTAAATTTTTTATCTGGGAAAAGTTGTTAGATTTAAGTATCTCAGCAAGTTGCTGACTATTTTCAATATTCATCCATAACTCAACAACATGAGAGCTTGTAGTACATGATAATGTGTTCCATCAAAGAGTTATCAATAAACAAACTCAACAGACAGTTAAAGGCTTCTTCAGAGAATTCTGTGAGCCCTGTCCTCTACCTGTATAAACAGTCTGGCTCCACTGAAGTTGCTCCAGTTTACCTCTGCACCTGACTGTCTCTTGAATCTTAATTGGCTGCAAAGGAAGAGAAGTTACTTTTTCCAGACCTGATGCTGGCTCACCCACAGTAACCAAAAGTTCTTCCACTTCATCTGTGGACACAAATAAGTGCCTTCTCAGTTATTTCATATCAAGTTACTGAATGTTAGAAATGAATATTGAAACAAAACAAAAACAAGCCAACGTTGTTATTTATTGCAGTACTGACTTTTTGAAGGCAAATGGCTACATAGCAGTATTTGTGACATCAGTTATTCTTCTGCTTATTGCAAAACCTGCAACACCTGAGATTTGGTAGCAGCCAATCCTGAGATACCTGTGAAAGGACACTCAGCCTCCCTCCCCCAAAGCCTAATGTGGCCTCATCATCTCTTTCACCTGTGCCTGAGTAGGAAGCAAGAACCAGCTGTGTAATGTGCACAGCTCACCCAGCAGCAGACGAGAGGCTGTCCTGGAGAACTTTTAAGAGAAATTGTGATAGAAACGAACAAACAAAGCATGTTTGGCACAGAGACCAGGAAGAGGACCAGGGAAGGGACTGAAGTAGGCTCTGCCTTTGAAAGGCCAGTATCTACAGGAACAGGATGGAGAGGCATGAGCACAGTGCTTCAACCTGCTGCTTGGACTGCCTGTAGCAGAAGTCACTCACAGGAATGAAAAGGAAGGAGCAACCCCTGTTGCAAATGCAGGTGTTCTGGACAAGGACCTGGAAGAGCAGGTGTAAGCCTATGGAAAAGAAGGTAAGAGAACCAGAAATAAAACAAGGTAAACAGAGGGGCAGAAGAACATGGAGTAGCCCAAAATTTTTTTGAACTTCTGTGAGGGCATGTTTGAAAGTTCCAGTGAGATAATGTGGGAGAAGCACCTTTAAAGGTGTAGGATTATTCCTGATCAAAGAGAAACAACTTAGAGCAGTAGAAACAGCTTTGTCATCATTGTTATTTACAGGAAGGATTTTTGCTGATACGGCTGTGGCAGGCACGTATGCCTCATTACACACCTGACCTAACGGGGCTAGCAAAAACTTGAAATATTGTTTTAGCTTTAGTAATTGTTGCCACCTGGCAACACCCTTGCCATCTCATTGTGAGTCAGAATGTGGAAAACTCGCATTTCTGCTGCACTGAGCAGAAGTAACCTACAACAGGGAGTTTGAGATGTTGTGTGTCTACACAGGACACTTGAACTAAGTGAATCTGGCCATAGTTACCTGTGTGTGGTTTCTTCTGTTCCCTCCAGCTGGGGCTATTAATCTTACCTCTTGATAGAGTCTGCCCTGTAAGTGCTTCTAATGCACCAGTCACTTCTGTACAGCTCTGTGTGCAGAAAATACTGCCCTTAAACTGTCTTGCATTTGCTCCTTGAAAGCCACATTGGTGGGGAAAGATTGGAACTTTTTTGAATACCACTTTGATCACTAGAACTATGCCGCTATGAGGGGTTTCTGCTGGCACAAAACCCACCTTTGTTACAGACATTTGGCACTGCACAAAAATACAAGTCTGTGGAAGAGCAGGAGGGCTGGAGCCAGAAAGTTGTGTGACGTACAGCAGTACTAAATACCACCTCATGTTCTAGTGTGTGCTTATGTCTATATGTCCAACACATACCACCTGCTTTTCCTCTTACACATGCAAGGCCTAGGCTTGCAGATGGACATCTGAGAAACTCAGAAGAATGGGTAAAACTATGAAAACAGATTAATGGATTAGTAATTAGATTTTGCAAGGTATGTGGATTTGAAACAGTAAGTCACAGAGCTGTATTCAAGTAATACTACAATCAAAAGCATGTCTTTACTTTCGAGTAACTATTTCTGCTGTAAAAACTACTGCTCTGTGTGTGTATATATACAGACAGTGTCTTGTCAAACTTCAAGTTTTCTAGTATTTTCTTTGTATTTTCAATATTTTAGGTATAGGTAGTTTGAAATTTTTATGTTTCTAGAACTGCCACTTAATGTAGACCTCAAAGGCTAACCAGAGTTAACTTAGAGTATATTACGGACACAATGCACTTCAAAGTAATTTTCATACAGGTTAGCTCAATAAAAATGACTCTTACACTTCAAAAAGAAATGCGTGATCTACAATAACTCCTTATTTCTGTCAGGATTTGGTTCTGTCAGCCAGATAAGGTAAGGCAAGTGCTTTTGGAGAAAGGAATTTATCATCGTTTATATGGCTTTGTTGCATGTGACAGCTATTAAAATTTCCCAGGCTCATAATTAATAATGCTGGCATTGAGAGGGAGAGAGAAGTGATCAGGAGAGGCAGCATTTTACTGTATTGAAACCAAGTAAGATTAGTAAGGAGAAAGGCTTCTTGAGGAAGAATCATTGAAAAAATGAGGCAGCACAGAAACGTTTTCATATTTTCCTCAATAGCACTAGAAAATGAGAGCTGAGAATTGACTCATTAGAGCTAAGAAAAAGACTTGTCCCAGCAATAACTGGGGGAGTGAAGCAGGGGGTTAAAGTC